>CM076574.1:1014959663-1015121950 GCA_034641835.2 Pinus albicaulis | reverse complement strand
CAGTTTTACTTGGGGTAAAACTGGTCTTACATGGTGTACTTGGGTCCATCTAATGATGAAAGGTTAGATGACCAAAAAATGGTGTAACAGGAGCCACCATACCAAACGAAAAAGGAGCTATCCTAAGGTCCCGACTGGGTGGTTTTCCCCAATGTTTGAAGCAGAGATTTTCTAGGCTTCAACAGAGCCACATGATAAACATTGAAATAGAATAACCTACCACTGTTCTAAGAAATGATCCAATCAACTTAGCATGGTAAAGTATCTTGTGGAAAAATGTACAGATTAAATATTTACTCATCATGACATCACCTATCATCCAATAAAAATATTAATATAATATCGGAAGAAAGTACTTACTTGAAGATGGATGAGTTATTTTCCAGTTTTCTTCAAACTAATAAAGGATTGTTTATTAGGTCCAACATTTTCATCCTATGAAGTAGTGAAGTGACCAAAAGTTTCTGGCACAAGTTCTGGATGCTTGATATCGGGTATATTGTTCTGAATGGTTTTAGCAATGGGCAGTCTCTCCAATGTGCGAGTTACATCATTTATCCCTACAGAAAACATTTGCTGCATCCCACATTAACACATGAATCAAAATTTCAGGCAGGGCCACTTGCTAACATTTTAATGACACTTAGAAAACCCCT
Source organism: Pinus albicaulis (assembly GCA_034641835.2). Taxonomy (NCBI): domain Eukaryota; kingdom Viridiplantae; phylum Streptophyta; class Pinopsida; order Pinales; family Pinaceae; genus Pinus; species Pinus albicaulis. The sequence continues at coordinate 1,015,121,294 of CM076574.1, read as the reverse complement.
ATTTATTGACAAAAAAAGCTAGAAAATATAAGATACAGATACTAATCAATTGAAGAGAAGTTGAAAAAGAAAAAGATTATATATATGACAACAGTTATGGGGCACATGTAGATCTTGAAACTTATGTTGTTGCAGTTTACAAATCTCTACTTTCCTTCACAAGCCTGAACATCCTAAAGCTAAAAACCAAATGAGAAAATATCTCTTTCAGTCAACTTATTTAAATATTGGAGGCTTTAAATAAGTTGTTGTTGAATAATTTATTATGGAGATAAAAAAAACAAGAGCATTTGTCAACATATTAGGGTATTCAGAAATAATTTTGCAACTGCAAAGCTTGATCATGCAAACATGACCTGTGCTTGAGGCAATATAGATTTAGAATCTTAAATTTGATAAGAATAAGATAACCGTACCAATAATGTAAGACTCGTCATTACAAAATAAGAGTGGTACACCTATGCCATATAATCACAACACATAAGAATGTCATTGTTCTCCAACACTCACCTGCATCCATATATTGTCACGAACTTGTCCCTTGAGTTGTTCCGCTGCTTCAATGGCTCTGCAACCCATTGTGTTTCAAATAAACACTTCAAATTTAAAAATGCATTATAAGAAATGCACATTAGATGGAGATCATAATAAGTTAGAATAAATCATGCATTGATGTATTAAATTTGGCACCTATATATTAGTGAACAACCCATCAAACTTAAGGAATATACAATTTTGCTTCAACAAAGAGTTCTATAGTAAAAATTGATACAAAAAGAATTGGAGGACAACAGAGCCTCAAACTTAAAAAATGATAATGACATCCCATTGGAGTAGGATTCTACCAAACACTTTCTATCTGGGTGGCAGTGTGCCTCCATTTATCTTCCTGGGGCACGAGGTGTGCAACCCATCCCTTGGAAGCAGTGTGCTTCCCTTTAACCTTATGTATTTGCACAAACATCTGCATCAGGATATTCTGGCTATATTTGTGAATATTATAGCTATTTTGCAGATATCTCATTAATTTGTGTTATTTTGGGTAAATACTGTTCTACTTTCTATTTTGGAGCCAACTGGAGCATTACAGAGTGATATCCAAGAATACGAGAAAGATGAAAAGAAATATTCTAGAACATTGATGAATTAGAGGGAAAATTCCTCAAATGGATTGGGTCTATGATCATGGACTATAAGCCTTTTTGTCTTTATGTTCAAGAGAAACAGTAGGGAAGACATAATGATCAAAATTACTCAAAATAGCACAAACAACATTGCATACACCAAATATAGAAGCGTAGCACATCTCCCAAATACAATAATGGTGATGAGTTGCATGATAACACCTAAGAAATAGGAGGATATCTCCCTGCAACCTCAAAAGATGATAAAATCAAATAATCATATAAATGTGTGTTATTGATTATAATAATCTCCTATATTTACTAGTTCCTGCTCAATACTCATGTGGGCCCGGTTCTAAACTGATCTACAGTTTACTCATACAAGTGACCCATTATATTGGCTAGAGAGATCACAACAGAAGACCAATCAATAAGAGAATGCTAGACCTTCTTTTGCATTAGAAAAAAGGTATCCACATATGATAAAAAATATTGACCAACAAATTTTTGGACAGTTGAGGAATAGCTAGGGGTTCATTCCCATATATTCACTAGTTCACCATTACCTCCCCTTGCAGTAAGTTGTTGAAAGGTGAAGGGAAAGTTCAAAGAACTATTTCATGCTAGGGAACTTAAATAAGCCTTTCAAAAAAGAATTAGTCATTAAAGTTCAGTGTGCCCATGCAGTGATCGCATGGAATACAAATACACACACATGTGAGTGTGTAACTTGGATCATTAAGCACTGAGTGATTTTCATTTCAGTTAGTTATTTTAGGAGTTAATGTGGATCTACACTGATGTACCTTTTAAAAGTTAAATATGCACAAAACATGGGTGGCTAATGAGCGCAAAAGTGAAGAATAGCAAATAGAAAATAAGATACCATATCAACTTAATTATCATTATGTTCCCTTTGCAGCTCCACATTCAAAGTCCAAAAGGCACTTGACTCATGTGAGGGGATTCTTCAATAAATGTTGTGGAGGTTATGTATGTTACTTTGCCACTGGTAAGTGGGGATAAATGTTCAAATGGCTTCCCCTAAATGAAAGGTGGTAAAATTCAACGTATCATAGAGCCACTGAGTTGGCCCCATTTTAAAACTTACATGGGTACAAGCCTCCAAATCTAAAATTTCAAGTAAGGAGAGAACTCTGTAATAGGCGAGAAACAAGTTTGTAGAATGTCCTCTAAGATAGTGTGTGGGGGAAACTGAGGGTGATACAAAACAAATGATGGAGGAGGTTTACAGGAATCCTTTAAAATTGTTAACCGAACCTTGGATTGCAATCGTAGAACATAATGATGTTGTTGGATAAAAGTGAAATAATGCTTTTAAGCTTTAGGATCAACCTGTACTTGATGTTATCTTTATGCAATAGGTAAGTGTTGTTTAATGCATCATATTAGGCCTTTAAATCATATTGGTAAGGTTGGCCAAGCATCATACCACAACAATTCATATTGGTGACATCACGAGTGGGGGATTTTTCCACAAATTTATGACTAAAAGTAATTGAGCCAATGCATGTGTGAGTGATCTGAGAAGAGGAACTGTACATCCAAGTGCATGAGGATGAGGATGAAGATCCACTAGAATGTCAATGTATTGATGATAGATTTGACAATCAAATTCTCTTATGAGCCATTGTTGACACTAGAAAATTTGGTGGAAATTCCGACGGCCAATTCGTCGCTATTCCAACACATAGTCGTCGCAAGAGCGACAGTTCGAGGGCGGGCAAAACGTGGTTTACCATACCGTCGCAGTTCCGACGCAATTAAAAAGTGTCGCACTATCGACACTTTTTCCGTCGCTTCCAAACAAGCGTCACTCTTCCGACGTTTCCCAATCCGTCGCACTTCCAACCTTTGTAAACTGTCGCACTTCTGACGAAATGTGGTCTGACATTTTGAACGTCGCTCTTCTGACGTCTGTAAACTCTCACAATTACGACGAAATGTGGTCCGACGTTTTGAACGTCGCTCGTCCGATGTTTTTATACTGTCGCTCTTCCAACGTTTCTAATATGTCACAATTCTGAAACTTACAAGGCATCGGTATAGCGACGACAGGTTCAATTTAAAAAAAAAATGAAACTTTAAAAGAGGAAAAATGTTGTTTTGAATATATTATATGAATTAAAACAGTCCATGAAGTCATTACATTTTCACATCTGAAGATTGGAACCCAAATATCCATCCAGAAAAGTGGAAGTCCCACCCCAGACAATGATAGAAAAATACCCCATGTCACATATAGGGACATGATATAAAACCCAGTAACGGTCCACATGGAGATTATCGACAATCTGAGAAAGCATCCAAATATGCCCAAGGCATCTATAAGAAAGTGAAATAGCGGTATGTAGAATAGTAAAGCAACAGATAGAGTACGTACCGACGTCCATTGTTCCAAATACAAATTAAAGTACCCAAAATCCTTGAACAGAGAAAAACGCTAATCATGTGAGGAGTGTGATATGTCAAAAATATAAAAAGACCATCAGACCATATCAATAAACTAGCAACATAGACCAGCATCGCTAGTTTTGAAGGCAGAGTGATAAACATTAATCATTTTTTTTTCACAAGAGAAAAAACGTTGTTTTGAATATATTATATGAAGTAAACAGTCCATGAAATCATTACATTTTCACATCTGAAGATTGGAACCCAAATATCCATCCAGAAAAGTGGAAGTCCCACCCCAGACAGTGATAGAAAAATACCCCATGTCACATTCAGGGACTTGATATAAAACCCAGTAACGGTCCACATGGAGATTATCGACAAATCTGAGAAAGCATCCAAATATGCCCGAGGCATCTATAAGAAAGTGAAATAGCAGTATGTAGAATAGTAAAACAACAAATAGAGTACCGACGTCCATTGTTCCAAATACAAATTAAAGTACCCAAAATCCTTGAACAGAGAAAAACGCTAATCATGTGAGGAGTGTGATATGTCCAAATTATAAAAAGACCATCAGACCATATCAATAAACCAGCAACATAGACCCGCATCGCTAGTTTTGAAGGCAGAATGATAAACATTAATCATTTTTTTTTCAGAAGAGAAAAAATGCTATTTTGAATATATTATATGAAGTAAAACAGTCCATGAAGTCATTACATTTTCACATCTGAAGATCGGAACCCAAATATCCATCCAGAAAAGTGGAAGTCCCACCCCAGACAGTGATAGAAAAATACCCCATGTCACATACAGGGACTTGATATAAAACCCAGTAACGATCCACATGGAGATTATCGACAAATCTGAGAAAGCATCCAAATATGCCCGAGGCATCTATAAGAAAGTGAAATAGTAGTATGTAGAATAGTAAAGCAACAGATAGAGTACCGACGTCCATTGTTCCAAATACAAATTAAAGTACCCAAAATCCTTGAATAGAGAAAAAAGCTAATCATGTGAGGAGTGTGATATGTCCAAAATATAAAAAGACAATTAGACCATATCAATAAACCAATAACATAGACCAACATCTCTAGTTTTGAAGGCAGAGTGATAAACATTAATCATTTTTTTTTCACAAGAGGAAAAACGTTGTTTTGAATATATTATATGAAGTAAAACAGTCCATGAAAAACGTTGTTTTACAGACACATGAATCCTGTAAAAAGTCTCTAGCATCAATTCATCATCCAGCAAGCCACAAAGAAATTTCTCCAACAACACTTTATTCCGAAAAAGTCAATGTTATTGCAAAGTATATGAATCCACACTTACTACTCCAATTGATGGAGTATTTATACAAAAAATCATACAAAATATCTCATAACAAATTGAGATATTATCTAGGATAACTAATAAGTATTTTACAACAATATAGAGACAGATGGTCTCGTAGATAAGAAAAATGATAATTGATGTTGTGTTGTTTCCTTCTTTTAAGAATGTGCTGGAGGCAGGCCCTATATCTTGGCTTGCTTCTGTCCTCTTCAGTAATTCTATGTTGATTATTTCGTTTCACTGATACTCTTTAACTACTCTGATACTCTTTGACCTTTGTTCATCCTTTTATCCTTTTTATCATGATATACTGTGGTAAATAGGCAAAAATTTATGTAAGGATAATTTTTTACAAAAGTTCCATCATTTCTTCCCACCATTGAACTTTTGGCACTCTGGTCCTTTGAAACTTTCTTAGTGTTTCATCAGCCTCAGTATATCTGAAGAAATTAGGCTGATTTGGGAACAAATGATTTACTTCATGCTCAAGATAAAATAAATTCTCCAATCTGTCATGAAGGTTTTTCCCTGTAGGCAATGCTGCTGTTGATGAACTGGTTGAAGGCCTAGCTTGATTATCAGCATATTTGTCCAATTTTTCAGCATAACTATCAAGTTCCATTAGCTTATCTTCTGCAACTATAGGACTGGGCAATCCTATATTTAACAAAATATTCATTCTTTCTCTGAAGGCAATGATTTCTTCTTGCATATATGAGCACCTTCGTTCTAAATTCTGTACCAGAGTTCTTTTAGTAAAAACTCTCTTTATTTCCAGAATTGTTCCGGTCCTGTCTTGAATACCAATTTCTGCAAGTTGATTCTTAGTTTGAGTATTCAAAAAATGTATAAGTCTATTGGCCTCTTCTGGCATATTTCCCAACTCTTGTCTTGATCTCTCAATCTCATCCGGAGCCAATTTAACTAAGTTATTCTGCTCATCTATTATTTGAATTGAGGACCAAACATCCTTTATTAATTGAATGATATTATCCCAAAGAATATCATTTATTTCTTTTAAAGGTTTCTCCAATGTGAGATCCTTTTCCAATGCGTTGACTTTTTTTTCTAATTTGTTCACTTCTCTTGTTTTATCAGCAACACTCATTTTTGAAAGATCATATTTATGTTCTAGAGTGGCCAATTGTTCCGTTGTTTTGTGAAGCTCTATGGCCTGAAGTTTCATATCTTCCATTGAATTTGTTAATTCATCAGTGTTCAAATTTGCAATGTTGCTTTGTGAAAATTCTTCTAGTTGACCTGTTGTTGCTATACCTGTCACTACTCCTGCTGTAGATACTGGAATATTTTCCTGCTTATCTTTTAATGCATTCTCAAGCTCTTTTTCAGTTGCAGTAAGTTGCTCATTCAATTTTAAGAGAAAATACATTAGTTCTTCCTCAGAATTTTGTTTGATGATTTCTACAGTCTGTGGATGTCTTGAGGCCGGTAACTTTAATTTTTTCTCAGAGCTGCAATATCATCATCTTTTCTCTTGATCAAAGCTTCAATACCTTTCACATCTTTAGTATTATGACCCAAACCAATGATTATTTCCTTTAAAGTCTTGATTCTATTATCCTTAGCCTGGGAGGAGGCTTTTTCAAGCTGCAACTGTGTATTAGTATTATCCAAATAATCTTGCAACTTATGGGTCATCATTGATTTATCCGTCAGAGTAGAATAAATCATCTCGCCTGTTTGCTTGTGTAGCTCAATTTGATCTAAAGGATGGATATCGTTTACTAAGACTTCAAAATTAGTCCTAACGTAATCTGCATTTGTCTGAGGCTGCTGCACCTTGGGCTTCAAATGGCTCATTAACATCTTACCCTGTTGGATGTCATAAGCTGACATCAATCTTTCTTGATTTTTCAGAGCCATCTTCAAAAATTGGTTGTACACTTGAAGTCTAAGTGGATCGTTCCTGGCCTTTATATTGATGAATGTTATTTTGATGTCTCAGGCAGTTTTTACTGGAGGTTTGAAAGAATATATTTCTGCACTTTGTTGCCTCTGTATTCCCTGTTTTTGAAAATTAGTGGATGTCCCACTACCTGTACCTATTTGCTGACTTTCTTCTATTCCCTGGCTGTCAGGGATTTTCTGAAATGATTCATCTTCTGGAAGGGGAGTTAATTTCTGCCTTTTAACATCTTGTTGTTCAGAAGAGCCACCAATAGGAGTAGTTGATTCAACCTCTCTCTTTTTGCCCTTTTCTATATTCAGAAGAGTTTGTAAAATAGAAATTTCTGGCTCACTGATCTGAGTAGGAGGAGTTTGTCCTTGACCTTGTTCTTTAGAAGTCTCTGGTTGCGCTGTCATTATGAATTTTTCAATTATTTGTATATCATGCTCCTTTTCTTTTCCTTTAGATTCTACTGCTACTGTACTAATCTCCTGCAAATTTTGTTGTAAAGTCCTGGCTGAAGAAGATCCCTGCACCTGTCCAAAAGATTCTAGGTCAAGTATCTTTTCAAGATCTTTCATTACATTTTCAACATTGACCTGCTCATTATCATTTTCAACCAATGTCCCTTCTGTCCATTCATCCATATTAGCATATTGTTCTATTTCTGGGATTCTTTGATGGATGTATGGTGACTATTTATTTTTCATTCTTCTATCACAGATAAAGTTGTTTGGATCATAAGGCACCCAGTAGAAACTCTTTTGTAGTCTGAGATGGTCTTCTAAAATCCTTTCGGCTTCTTGTCCAGCTTCCCTAGAGTTACAAATGAAGGGACCTAATTAGCTCTTGATCCTGAGTTGAGCCTTTTTCTTTGCATTGCAAAAATGAATTATATCTGAATTATTCATCTGCCTGAAATATTCTAATGCAAAGAGTCTCATTGGGACATACTTGGGCAGTTTGAATGGGCATAATTCACATCCATATATCTTGATCTCTGTGTAGTTTTGATATAGGTACCAGTCACCTATCTTGTACTGCTTTGAGAGCTGAAGGATTTTCTTGATTTCATTGTTAATTCTAGGAGGAGAGACTCCTGTCAACAAGGTAGTTGCAGGATGAAAAAAAAGGTCGACAAACTCATTATAGGAATAAGGAGAATCAGAGGAATTGTGAGTAATGGTAGACCAAAAGATGACTGACCTAGGATTCCCTTTGGCATCAAGTTTCTTAACATAAAAAGGGAAATTTTCTGACTGAAAGTAAATCATGAGATGATATATGACAGAAGAATACTTAAATACTCTCTCATTCTCAAATATCATGAACTGATCATGGATTTTGTCAGCAATATAAGATGCAAAATCGTACTTGACAACAGGAGGCTGTCCAGGGGTAAAAATGGATAACAATACTAGGGTTAACTAATCAACATACTCACTAGTATTGAAGCCCATTATGGAAGATATCATGTTTAAAATAAGTCTACCCTCATCAGTAAAGAAAGTATAACCATAAGGGGGAGGGTTTTTAGGTTGATGCTCTGGTAACATGAAGGTTTGGCATAGGCAATTTAACTCTTCATGGGATAACTTAGCATATTTCTCAAGTAATTCAACCATGGACAGGGGAGTGAGAGCTTGACTAGGTTGGAATTGTAGCATTTCATTTATGGAATGAGCAATTATTGGGAAAAGGAAATTTTGACTTGGGGATAAAACTGCTCGTTGGTTGGGATCATAATTTGCGTAGCAATAATGGATTAACTCAGGAAAAATATGGACTAAGGGGAGAAGGTACATAGGAATATTTGATTCCAAAAGTCCAAAGATGTCAAAACCATTCAAATAATTGTCTCTGCAGCGGAAAAATATTCGAAGAGGATTCTCACCTAGACGCATTTCCTTAATTTGAAAATCCATATCGGCTAAAGGCAAATAATCCAAGTCCTTGTGAGGGGCATTGATGGGCACAACATTCATAGCTACAGGAACTTCCATTTCTGGTTCTTGTGGATTCAGAAATGGAATTTCGGGGTTTCTTTGGAAAATGGGCACAATTACCAGTTTTGGGAATATAATTGCAGTTCTGGGAACGAAAAAGACCAAACTGAACTTCTTTTCGAACCTTAGTGCAGAATTAAAACTAAAACCAGGATTTTTTACAGAGTTTAGGGGGGAATTGGAATAAATACCTATTTACGGGAAATGAAACGTGTTTAAACAGGTGCTGGTTATGACAGAAAAACCTTGAAATACTCGGCTTCAATTCTCTTCAGCAAGGTAATGGTCAGCAAGCGTTAACAGTTGGTTTTTGAATTTTGTTGCATGGAAGACTGGCTAGCGCACAAAACAATGAAAATGATGTAGACGCAATTTGTTTTATTTACAAAGTCAAAATGGTGGCAGGTTTTGATTGATGACGTCAACATGTACGATGGTTTCGTCACAGAGGGATAGGAGCGGATCTTTGTTTACGCAGACGCAATTTGTTTTATTTACAAAGTCAAAAGGGTGGCGGGTTTTGATTGATGACGTCAGCATGTACGATGGTTTCGTCACAGAGGGATAGGAACGGATCTTTGTTTGGGCCACTCGCGCAGTGGAAATCCGGACCCGAAAAATATTAGGGCGAATTTGATAAGAAATCCGCGTCACAACTCTCCCTCCGTACGCCAGCCCAACTTCGGACCCGAAAAAGATTAGGGGGGAATTCATTTGGTTTTCGCGTCACAAAATTGGCCGACGTCAGCAGGCTATTTTGGAACGTGAATTTGGTTTGAATTATGGTTTATCGCCGTTTGAAGTCCGGTGGGCTCGACTTAAGAACAATTTTGTTTGATCCCTCTTATAAAATTTGTGTTGGTTTTCTTTGATAATACACATATTTATAATAAATCATGGGAATACCACACTAGTAAACATGTGGAAAAGTTATATAAATTATTGAGAACAATCATTTTTATGTAAAAATATCCAAATGTGCTTTTGGGAAATAAGAATTCGAGTGTTTGGTTCATATTGTTTAAAGGAAGGAGTGAAGTTGGAGCCTCAAAAGATGCAAGCTATTACAAAATGACCTATTCCTAAGAAAATCAAGGTTCTTAGAAGATTTTTTAGACTTACATGATATTATTGATCATTTGTTAAGAATTATGCATGCATTTCAAGTCCACTCACATATCTCTTGAAGAAAATATCATTTATATGGAACGATGAGGCTACTTTGGCATTCTCTCTTTCAATGGATGCCATGTCTTCTACACCAACATCGGTTGCACCTACTTTTGGTAAAACATTCATAGTAGAGTGTGAGGCACTAGGACAAGGAATTTATGTAACATTAACACAATAAGGGATATCATTGGCTTTTAAAAGCAAGGAATTCAAATAAAATATTTGGTGAAATCTACGTATGAAAAATAAATGGAAGCAATATTACATGCAATAAAAAATGGGGATAGTATATCACTAGGAGGTACTTTAAAGTCAAGATATACCATGATAGCATAAAGTATTTTTTGAAGCTATGGATTTCATTGGAAGATTAACAAAAATGAGGAGAAAAATGCAAAGTTTTAATTTTGAGATAATCTGCAAAAAGGGTAAGGAAAATTTAGTACATGATGCTCTTTCTAAAATAGAAAAGGCCTCAAATTTATATCCAATTACATTTTCTATTCCTAGGTGGCTAGAAGAAGCTTGCCATAATGGAAAAATGACAATAGTACTAAACAAAAACAAAATTTATAAAGGATGGGATGAACTCTATGGAGCATTGGGAGTGAAAGAGAGATATACTTTGGTGCAAATGTAGAATATTTTTATGCACGCAAGCATATTTGAATAAACAAATATTAAGGGAGTCCCATGTCTCTCTGATGGTAGGATGCATGGTTCCTTAAAACATCTCAAAGGATCAAAAAATATATTTTTGGAAGGAATGAAGAAAGATATTCAAAATTTTGTAAGAGAAGGTCAGGTTTGCATAATAAATAAATGAGAGATAGTAAAATCTCTAGGGTTACTTCAACCATTCCACATACATATTCAAAGACTAGAAGATATATCAATAGACTTTATTACAGGGTTACTGAAATATAATGGTAAGTATTACATTTTTGTGGTCATTTATATAGACAAATTTTGTAGATTTTTTTTGTAGAGCTCAAAGTACATAAACAACAAGCCAAGTGGCAGAAGTGTCCGTGAAAGAAATTCATAGTCTTCATGGTTTTCCTAAAGTAATAGTAACAAGAAAATTTTGGAAATAATTATTTAATATGAGTGGAGAAACACTAGTTGCCATGAGTTCTACATATCAAACACAATCAAATGGTCAAATAAAAATAGTTAACAAATGTTTTTAAGGTTATCTACAATGTTACTCTTTAAATTGTAATTCCTCGGATGAATAAAAGTAGAGAGGGAAGAGGAGAGTAGAGAGGGGATTTCTACAATAAACCTCTGTGTGTGAACAATTGTTTCCAGTTAAATGATTTCCAAGCTTAGTTTCCATTGAATTATCTCGAACTGCTAATTGTGAAGAATTGTTTAACTATGAGGTGATTGGGTACTGATAATTCCATTCTTCTGTCTTTGAATTCCCGTAAATTGTTGGATAACCCTATGAACTCACCCCACCCGAAGGCGAGGTCTGTGTAGAGAACCGGGGTCGTGAACACTGTTCAAATATAAAAATCCCGCTTAATAAAGAGACAAGATTGTTGTGCTTTCAGAACCTGACCCGAGGATTGGACATGAGTTAACAAACAAAAGGATAGCGGAACCAGACTTGCACCCGTGGTCAAGCCCTGTACCAAAACCACGAGCGGAATCACAAAAGCGGGTTGCCCATATCGCACCGCTTTTGCGGAGTAGGCGGTATTTCCTATTCGCGAGCGATTCCATAGGGAAAGCGACACGTGGCGAATTGACCCCCGAAAAACCACCGTTTAACCCGCGCCATCGCATGTTAAAGCCCGACGTTGGAAGCCGAGCGAAATTGCCAAGAGTCGTTGATTTGGAGAAGGGCCATCAGACGGTGGTCGCACGTTGAACTTGCCCGGAGGTTAACTAAGGTGTGCGGAGGATAGCCAGGTACGATACGAGTGTTTGATTGGTTATTGATATATATAGGTGGGGCCGGAGTATAATGAAATTGTTTAATTAAACAATTTGCGGATAATTAGCATAAGTCCGGAGCGTGATTGTTGTAAGGCTGGGTGGTGAAATATAGAGCCGAAAGTTCATTACAAGTTATTTATTTAAAAAGAAACGTGGAGTATAAATACAAAGTATTGAAAGTTAAACATTGGTTATAAGGCTTGGAGATAATATAAAGTCGGGAATATAAATTAAAGTCCAACCATTGTGGATAGTATTTATTTATCAAATTCTACGAATTTGTTAAATAAACCCAAAGAAAGAAGAAGTTAATTAAGACTCAGGCTGGAGGAAAAGAACGGGGTAAACCAAGGGAAAATGCTGACAGAGCGATTGTAGACACACCATCTCTCCTTAGGGCTCCAATTTCAGTTTTGTTGCGTCACACGATGATCTCTCTTCTCTGGCATTTACTTGTATTGAAGATCACTATTCTAGGAATAAGGAGTTATTTTCTCCAAAAATAACCCTAGTCAAACATTGACAATGCATCAAGGATATCTTTCTATGCTTCATAAGTACATATGTTCTACTTCTAAATCATGTCTTGGAAGTGGTTGTTTTGCTTGAAATTATTCACCAGTTGGTTTCATACCAAAGTCTTTTTCACATTTTCAGCATCCAATACATGAAAAAGATAATGGTTTAAAACAACATAAATATTTGAAATTTTGCAAGAATTGTCTGGCACACTTTGAATATGAATTTTGAAGTCAAGTGCATGATGCCGTATAGGATCAAGTGTCATTTTGAATACCAAATGTTTCACAAGAAACTTCTCAACATGCTACCCTGCAGTAAGGATTAAATGACAATATTGCATCAACTATTTCCATAATAAAAGTGCACATCGGCCATAAGACTAAACAACTACAAATGTTTTAGATCTAACAAGACCACACAATCAAATGTATTCCACAAGGCCAATACTGTATGAAAAATGAAAAGGAGTTTGCAACCAAAAATACCTTAGGCAACTAATTCAATTAGATACACCAAACCATCAGCAAAAAGGAAAACCAGCCTACTTGGCCCCAATATTTTCAACCGGGTCCTCTAATTCAACCAATAAAAAGGCCAAAACCATAGCATTGAGATACATTTCATTACACTGTCAATAACAATAAAATTTGACTCAGCCATAACCCTTTCCTTTTATTGTTGTGAAAAGATTTATGCATTACTCTAATGTGGCTAGTCCATAGGCTAAGTAGACCACTGGGTAACAAATATGTTTCCTTTCACCTTTGAGTTTTCAAATTATGCCTACCAAATCTAAGACATTTAAGAGGGGGAACGAATACAACGTTAAAAAGAAAACCAGAGCACACATCTACAAATTACCTCCTTAGCTACTGTCACAACATCATTAACTATTTTTGGAGAACCATGCTTGCTCTCCAAGACAACATTTTTCCCTTCGCCCCAAGGGTGACTCCAACAAGATCAGCAAGTTTGTTCACACCACCTGCAAGACAAATTGACAATGCTTTCAGTAAGTGTGAAATTGAATGCCAGACCATATGCCAAAACAACCCTCCATGAGAAATTAAAATAACACATTAAAATCGAATATAAGTGGACAAGGAAATATCCACCGAAGTGAAGTTTCACGTGCAGGTGACCTTCCTTTAAACATAATTTTTTCTCTGACCTGCAATTTTTTTGTCACTGAGCCATCCTTGTTGAAGTACAACTCCTTTTCCATAGCTCTTGTATTAAATACCTTCTCTCTGTTGTGTAATCTCAGAGTCCCTCTTCTGCTTGAGCGATTAAAGGAAATGGGTGAAAAAACTGACAGAGAAGACAATTGTCTGCCATAATTATCAAACATTGCACCCAAATTATTCCCCTTTCCATTGTTACCCAATGAGGTAGATGTGGCAATTGTTGTCATACGGCCCAAAGCAGAGGCCATCTTCTCTTATGCTGACTATAGAATTACAAGATCTTCATATTAGTATGAACCTTAAAAAACATGACTCCCATTGCTAAAAACCACTTTTAAGTTGTAACAGGCAAACTAAACAACTATCGCAACTTTTGGAAACTTTTGGAGCATTAAGAGAGAAACAACCAAAGAGAAATACAACCAAAATCCTCATTTTAATGAGACCGGACTATATATTTGCATTAAGATAATAGAAAGAAATCACGACTATATTAAGGCCAGCACAAAACAATCTTTAACCAGTGTCTCTCGCAGCCTTCAGGTTGCTATGCTAGAGGTTGCATATTTTTAATTTAAATTCTTGACCTCTCGTGCCCATCTATGAATGCATCCAATGGGATATCTACATCAAATGCTCCTTTATATCACCAAAACAAATTCCCTACTACAAGAGCACCAGTATTGATGGATCACCCCACACCATCCCACCCACTAGAAACGGTGAAAAAGGAAACCCGAGAAAACTTCTGAAATATCTCAAGATGAATATATGGGTGGTTCTTATGAATCAACCAACCATTTAGAACATGCTCATCAATCCAAACCATGAGTATTATGTGACAATATTCAAGCAGGCACTGAATCGGATTTCTGAAGCTATGTTAGAGAAACCCTAAACTCTCACCGAAAATAGGTGAAATGTGGCACCACTCAGAGATTGACATGTGCCAATTGGTACAAGTGGTAGAAAATTGGCATGCTCAAACAACGAGGTGATGCAGGAATGACATGAGGGATAAAATATCATAAAAGCCCCAAATCTGGAGAACTAAAGCTCATCACCAACCTGAGATTGACAACTTTACATGATGTAACCTATGAAATCGTAAATGGAGAAATCATAGTAATAATAAAGTAACCTATGTAACAATAAAGTTGGATTCATCCTGGGAGTGGTAATGGGAGAAATCATAGTGAACAACAGGAAACATGCAGAGTTGCTTACAATCAAATAGATGAAAAACACATACAAAAAACCTAGATAATAATCATGAACAAGCTTAATATTGAATTATGAACTGTAAAGGAACTTACAAAATGTGACATTACGAACTTGGTCAAGTGCACAAGAAAAAATATCCTGGACATGACCCTGGTTGACAAGTTGTATTGCTCATGATGCAAGAGGATTTGTACCTGCACTGCCAAGTCAATCAAAATCCATCATTATCTACACAATAAATACAAGTAATTGATGTAGTATTTTTTACTCTAAGATGCATTCTTATGATAATGTTAGAACATATGTTGAAAATGTCAAAACATACCTTAATAAGCTCCTCTTCGTTTCAAGAACAATTTATTGGAGTCGCATGAACTTGGAACAAGCCTCCCACGATCTGAAAGAGTAGCAACTAAGTCAACAGTGACTTTTTTGTTGCTACGATGGATCGAGGGAGGTTTGCTCCAAGATTAAATTGCTCCAATAAATTATTCTCTACTAAACAGGGCCAATCACGTGAAGGTGGAAGCTCTTATGGCCCCTCCCCCCCCCCTCACATCACTCTCAATTCCCCAATACCCAATCTATATTTCATTTTTTACTTTCATGAGCATAAAAAAAAATATTCAATAACTAATAAAAAAAAAATTCAACAAAAAGTACGCAAGGAAATATTGCAATTAATGCTTGACATAAAAATAGTATGATAAATGAGTTTTTTATATAACGCAAAAAACGTTCCAAGTATGGTCATTGGTAACGTTTGTCTTATAATAATACAATATTTTACATTATCGAATTTTTTTTTTCTTCTTCCTATTTTTAAAGCTCCTAATTACATCATCAATATCATCATGCTCTGCTCCTGTTTCGTGCCTTTCGACCCGCACTGCTGACCTAGTTGCGTAGTCACGATGTCTGGTCTCATCCAGTGACTGGGCATCGCCTACAAAAACAGATAATATTAAATTTTAATTGTCAGTTTTTAAATATCATTGAACTAGTTCGGTAATATTAATAAAAAAAAATTGCAATGAGATTATTTACTCGGTGCACCAGTTGTTGCCACTGACCTAGTTGCGTAGTCACGATGTCTGGTCTCATCCAGTGATGGGGCATCGCCTACAAAAACAGATAATATTAAATTTTAATTGTTAGTTTTTAAATATCATTGAACTAGTTCGGTAATATTAATAAAAAAAATTTCAATGAGATTATTTACCCGGTGCACCAGTTGTCGCCGCTGACCTAGTTGCGTTGTCACGATGTCTGGTCTCATCCAGTGACGGGGCATCGCCTACAAAAACAGATAATATTAAATTTTAATTGTCAGTTTTTAAATATCATTGAACTAGTTCGGTAATATTAATAAAAAAAATTGCAATGGGATTATTTACCTGGTGCACCAGTTGTCGCCGCTGACCTAGTTGCGTAGTCACGATGTCTGGTCTCATCCAGTGACGGGGCATCGCCTACAAAAACAGATAATATTAAATTTTAATTGTCACTTTTTAAATATCATTGAACTAGTTCGGTAATATTAATAAAAAAAATTGCAATGAGATTATTTACCTGGTGCACCAGTTGTCGCCGCTAACCTAGTTGCGTAGTCACGATGTCTGGTCTCATCCAGTGATAGGGCATCGCCTACAAAAACAGATAATATTAAATTTTAATTGTCAGTTTTTAAATATCATTGAACTAGTTCGGTAATATTAATAAAAAAAATTGCAATGAGATTATTTACCTGGTGCACCAGTTGTCGTCCCTGACCTAGTTGCATAGTCACGATGTCCGGTCTCATCCAGTGATGGGGCATCGCATACAAAAACAAATAATATTAAATTTTAATTGTCAGTTTTTAAATATCATTGAACTAGTTCGGTAATATTAATAAAAAAAATTGCAATGAGATTATTTACCTGGTGCACCAGTTGTCGCCGTTGGGATTGTTGCCTTGTCTTCCTCTCTGGTGGTAAGATCCTCAAGGGAAACATTCTCTGTCATTTAAACAAAAAAAGTTATAAGGACAACCATCAAGGTATAATTAGAAAAAATTATAAGTGGAAATTAATTACCGTCACGGCCCTCACTAATAGTAGCATTGTCGGCCTGGTCCCTACTACAATGATCAAGTTGCACGTGAGGATCATCTACATTTGGCTCCAAAACTGGGTTATTTGCGTCGTCGGTAGTGTTGCTCCCCTGATTTAAACAAAGTTGTTAGACATTAAATTTATGGATGAAAACAAACATATTGAAAGGTTAATGTTTTACCTTATCAAGCATTCTGGATCTTGGGACCTGCCCCAAGCTTATGCGATGTTCAACTACGGCTTGATAGCCGAAATGGAAAGCGATATTTTTATCTTCCTCTATAGTTTCTGTTCTGAATTCATCACCCTACATTACATATGATTGTGTATTTTTAATCATATTTGATAGGATTACAAAAACGTTGGAAGGCGATACAATTAATTATAAGATGTTTAGCTACTTAATTACAATTCTTGCAGCTAATTTCAAGTAGCCGCCCTGGCCTAGCTTGTGATGGCCCTTTTTTTCAATCCTAGCTTTGTTTGCCTTTGAGGTGGCAGGCAACCTAGCATCAAAAGATTGAAGTCAGATATGACGTAGCACACTTTTATTTTAGACATAGAGAATATTAAAGCTATTGAATTAAAGTTGTAATTTACCTTGCGGGTCCAGTTGGCATTTTTCCTTCTTTCTTTGCCCTTTTCTCTTTTCCGTCATGGATGAGTGCTCTCCACTCACTCTCTGGAACTGCGAGAGGACGCTCATATCTAGGGTTAAATTGCAATTGTGTCCTATAGGTGTCCCTGGTATATTTCAAATATTTGTCGGCTACCCGAGCCACCACTGTTCTGTCAAATGTGTCGACCCCAAAAAGGGCTTCTAGATAATCTAGAAGTTCTTTTTTCAGGTTGGAATTCTGGGAATTCCACCCTGTGCATATGGTTGGGCAAAAAATTACCAACGCATGGCTCTCCAAAAACCTGTAGAACTCATTGTTTCCTACACAGAAAAAAAGAAAGATATTATCATTAATTTAAAAATAAAAATCATGATAAATATGTTTTAGATAGAGTACATGAAATAGTTAAAATATTAAAATTTACTTGGGAGTTGTACGTGCTTTATAGGGACACCTTCATCGTTCACCAACAACGTGCCATTAATGGTCCCTGTGGAGCTGAAACGTGTAGCTCCAGGAAACGCAATAATGTAGTTGGCCATATCAGCCTCATCATTGCCAACACGTTCAGCGGTTGGCTGGGTGTCTGCTTGGGCAGGGTGTGTTTCTTGGCTAGCACCTAAAGGAGTAGAAGGTGTAAGAGAGGGTTTTTGGGCAATCTCTTGCCCTTGTGTCCCACTACCACCAACACCGGGTTCAGCAAATGCCAGAAAACGCTACATACAAAAGAACTTTTTGTTAGTTTATTCAATGTAAAAATTAAAAATCAAACTATCACAATTCATCTCATGCAGAACAAAAAAAATATCCTTTTGACTTTTTATTATTACCTGATATCTTTCTAGCTGGCTCATAAGTTGTTTTATCTTCTCTTCTGTTTTAGGTGTTTGAGGCGCGTCTATCAAAGTATTAAATTCCGACCTTGCATCTCGTGCCTTTTTTCGCAACAAGAACACTGGAGATAGGGATGAAGAAAGCTATTCCTCAAAGAGGGAATCATCAGGCGTACCATGGCTAGGTGTCTGCATGTTTGAAAAAAATTAATATTATTTCAATTATGTAAATAACTAAAATACCTGAAGATAGAGCAATGCTGGCACTTTACATGTTCTTCCGCTGGCCTCTTTCCGTGATCATCCCGTCTCGGGGTTGTTCCTTCTCTGCTCTGATCAGTCTGCCACATTTCAATAAAATTATAAATTTAAAAACTTGAAATCAATATCTAACTTGAAAACACAAAATGAAAACTGAAATAATTTCTAATAAGACATCAGATGACAGAGTTAGAGTTTCAAATATGCCTTGCATTGAATTCAGTCCTGGAAATATGTCATTGCACATTAAGGCACCCAAACAAGAGACGAGTTGACAATGAAGACCTTATTGAATATATTGTTGTAGAAACTTCTAGTAAACTTGTTGTGAAGACCTTGAGGACATTTTTGGAGCAACATTGTTGAAGCTGATGGTATAGCATTGTTGGAGACGATCTTGAAGGGCCTTGAAGTGAAGCTTTTGGAGCAACTATTGAAAAATCCTTAGAGAATTTAAGTAAGGCACTTTCTATCTTCCATCACATTTTTCCTTTCAATATCCTTTAAACGATTTTGTTGATATTTAATGTTTGAAATCACGTTATAATTCCTTTATTATATGTGTTTGGGGACTTTCCCTTTGAAATTACCCAAAAATACCCTGGCAATTTTATCTTCAGGATGCATGTCTGACCCTATTGTTCAATATTTTGATTGATAGTAGTAAACATAGAGAGTTAGGGGCTCTTGACTTGGTTTGGTTGGGCCATTAGATCCCTAACATCTACTAGGGAGAACCCCCCTTGAGTTGGAGGAGAGCTAGCCCGAAGTGAAAAGAGGTTGGTGAGGTGACAATGGGGCTATCGAATTACACATGGTATCACACTTTAGATTTAGGACTTTATCTTGAGAAGTGCGAGATTTTGCTATATCAATTCTCAAATTGTTTACAACACTATTGTTAAGAACTAATAAGAAGTGATGTTGAGGGGTTTTTGGGTATAAGAAGCAATACCATTTAAAAACTAGGGTTCTCAGTCCTTGGCATTCCTTCACCTGGGCCTAGGGGCACACTGGAATAATTTCACACTAAACCATGCAAACTTAAAAGTAACTTAACAGATCCATAAAGTAATAATAATCATAATTCCTAATTTCCTATTGTACGATATGATGCAAATTATTCAAACATGAAGCAATGAAGACATGAAATGTCCGAATTTCAAGATTGATGAACCAATACAAGAAGTTAGAAACTACAACTTTGATTCAATACTCTGTGTCCTAACTCCAGGAAGGAATCTAGTTTGTAGTACAGAACATGCATCGTGTATTATCAATTCTTAATCGACAACAACTAAAGGCCCTACAGCCTAACACAATCCAATGGAATTGACCAAAAAACCCAAATAGAGTCAACCCTACTATAGGAGGAAGGGCCTGCAGTAAGAACTTACCATTTTGCAAGAGCTGAGAAGTAACACCGAGGCGAATGCCGAGGAAAATGTTGCCCCGCAAGAGCCGAGGAGAATAAATGCAGTCGACGTCGTTCAAAGAGCCGAGGGCGAATCTAGGGTGAATGCTCTCGCAAGAGCCCTGGGCGAATTTCCTTCGAGGGCGACGCCGCCTCCGCAAAGCCCGTGGCGACGTCGAGGGCGAATGCCTGCTTCTGCAGAGCCGGGAGGGAGAATGGCCGAGGGGCGAATGCTATTTTGGTAAAGCTGAGGGGCGAATTTGGCATGTTGATATCAGACGTTAATGTAGCATACATGTACATTTGAACACTAATAGATTTTTGTAGTTGAAATGCAATGCTTGTTTTCATTTAAATGTAGGGTTTTTAAAGCAGGGAGAAATAATGGCTGCCAAATTAATAAGCGTTTCTTTGGGAAAAATTTAAATCTTGTATTGGGTGATGAAGATAATAGAGGGTATTGAATCTCGATTCTTGACATCTAGAGAGAACCATACAGCCTAACACAATCCAATAGAATTGACCAAAAAAACCCAAATAGAGTCAACCCTACTATAGGAGGAAGGGCCTGCAGTAAGAACTTACCATTTTGCAAGAGCTGAGGGCGAATGCTGTTCTGCAAGAGCTGAGGGTGAACGCTGAGGGCGAATGCTGAGGGAAAATGTTGTTCTGCAAGAGCTGAGCGCGAATGCTGAGGGCAAATGCTGTTCTGCAAGAGCTGAGGGCGAATGCTGTTCTGCAAGAGCGGAGGGCGAATGCGCGTGTCATATCAGACGTTAATCTAGCTATTGTGACGCATACGAAACAATAAAATCATTTTTATGTAGCGCGCATATAAGTTTCAAATTTTTATGTAGTGCGCATATAAGTTTCGTATTTTTATGTGGAGCGCATATAAGTGTCGTTATACCGACGGCGGAAAAAGCTTCGCTATTGCGATGGGTACCTAAACGTCGCAATGGCGACACTTAGACATTGTGTCGCACTTGCGACGACTGGAGTCGTCTCAATAGCGACGCTTTGGGCCATAGTGTTGCAATTGCGACGTCTTCCTCCAAACATCGCAATTGTGACACTTTTCTAAGTGTCGATATTGCGACACTTTTCTATAAACGTCGGTATAGCGACGGGTTCGGGCGGGATGGAAAAAATTTGGGGAAATTTCCGACATTTGGTCAAAAGCGTCGGAACCAAGTGTCGGAATTTCTGCCAAATGTAGTAGTGCCATGAAGACTTGAGACAATGTGGTCTCGTACTCCCTCCAATAAGATCCTCCTCATCTCTACAACCTTCTTTTTCCAAGCATCAATATTTGTAGCATCTGCTACAATGGGTTTGGGAACATCATTGTCCGTGAATTATTTTAACCCATTTTCCTCCAGCATTGCCTCCATCCTGTCTTTCCAAGCAATAAAGTTAGATATTCCCTCAAGTGCATACTCCAGTCTCAAGCCATTGAAAGCAATTTCGATCTTGAATCACCTGTCACACCAAGAATGTCTTTTGCAAATTCGAATTCTATTCAGTCACAAACTCAACTTCTCCTCCACTATAGTGATTTCCTGAGCTTTGATACCATGTAGAAATTATACAACCATATGTATATAAATGAATTCAATCCGATCTAACAATGTAATAAAGCTAGATATTGAATCCTTCTACAAATCAATTGCGTAAATTAAACACAATCGCCAATCACATGAAGCAAAGAAAGAATCAAATCAAACCACAACATAGATAATTTCTCGGGGAAAGCTTGCTGTTCAAAACCCCTTTATACTCTATTGTATATTAACCATGGAATCATGAAACAATTGCAATAAAATATTCTCACAAGAGTCTCCTGCACTCTCACAACTGTCTCACACCGTCCTGGACAAAACTAGCCAACACTTAGCCAATTCTCAGCCTCTAAAGAGCCTGCCTTTCTTGCGCAATTCCTGATGAATGAAATCCCTATTATTTAGGAATTTTGGCCTTCCAAAAATGCGCAAGGAACATGGGAAATCCAATGGATGTCTGGTTTCATTAGGGAAACCTACTAATCACACTACTGATAGTTAACATCCCTTTAACCTTTGTCTCAACTGGTTCTCCACTGGAACTCACATGCATGCAGCTATTAATAGTAAATCATCAGTTGCATGGAAGATCATTGATTGTGAATTAAATAATATTTAATTCACTTGATCTATCACTAGTGCAACAAACAGTTACAACTAGTTCAACTGACTCTAACTCACCTAACTAAGTTAACTGATTACTCATGCATTAAACTAATGCACCAACTGCAATTCGAATTCTATAACTAATATAATTACTATGCATGCTTCACCAACCACCCTCAACTCAAAATACATGAGCTAACTAAGTTTATCACACTCAATTAACTGTTACAAGTGATCATGAGATAATATTACATTTTATTGTCCAATTTAATTAAGGGAAAATCAAATTAGACATTGCACCGAATTAATTAATTAATTTGGACATCACACTAATGTATCACTAGGACCTATTGGTCCCACACTAGTATGTGTGCTACAATTTCTTGTTGGACATTAGCAATTATAATATATTAAACTATGATTCACCTTGCAGGTCGGCAAGGCATTAATTACAGGGCACTACCATGAGGAATGAAAATCTATCCTAATCAAATCAGTAGGCTCCCCTACTATGAGCACCTAGATATTGTTCATTTGTTTGATACAATGCACATTGGGAAGAATGTGATAGAGACCTTATGGAAAATATTAGATGGAAGGAGAGATAAAGAAAAAATTGTCAAGATTTGTAATTACATTAAGGAGGCCAATAACGCAATGCAAAGTGTGATTCATTCAAATAGTGATAGAGATGGCCAAAATCTAAGTGCCCTTCCATGGGTATTAACGGAGCAGCAAAGTAAGGATGTTAAAGAGGTGATTGAAAAAATTAAATTTCCCATTGGATTTTCTTTAAACATAAATAATATCCTAAAGACTCATGATTGGCATACATTCATTAAGGTAATTATTTTGGTGTATATATTTGTACATTAATGGTGAAACATCTTGTTAGTATTTTTGTTTTATACTTATTTCAGAATAAACAATAATTTCTTATTTTTTTTGTTACAATATGTTCTACCTCTATCTCTCCCAGATAACTTTGACAACAATGTCAAAAAATTTATATATGATCTTGGAAAATACATAATGTGACAATTTATATGCAAAGTATAATTTGTTTAATAATTTTTTGTAGATTAAATTATATTTGACTGCATCTTTTTTACTTGTAATGTACTATATATCTTATTTTTGAAACTTGTGATTTGCTTGTTTCATTTGTAGATGATTGTCATCTAAAGAAATCAATAAAGAATATACAAAGTATTGGAGGAAACAAATTCCTTGTCTAATGTGTGAAATGCAAAAGTATCTAACTCTGACACTTTTCAATTCACAAGAACACTACCTCATACACTGAGTTGAGGAGATTGAAAAGAGTGGACCTGTACACACAAGATTAATGTGGATGGTTGAAAGGCACTTGAAATATTTGAAGGCTTTGGTCAGACAAAGAGCACATCCGGAGGGTTCTATGGTAGAGGGATATATGGTATATCAAACCATGGTTTATATTAGTCAATATAGTATGAAAATAGGAACACATATTAATGTATTGGATCACATTTGGGATGTCAACTCCATGAACAAATTTGAAGGGGAGCACCTATCGGGGAAAGGTACAATGAGGAAAGTGAGATGTAAGTATATAATAGATATTTATAATACATTTTACTTTTTGTTTTTATGTATACCGTACTTATTTATTTTTTAGTCTTCATGCACAATCCAATATTATAGTGTTATAATGTGTTAACTAATTATATATATGCATGTGAACTATTTTATTTAATACAATCGATCCAAAGTGGGATGCAATACATTTATACATTGAAAAAATTGTTGATTGGATGAAGGTATGGATTGAACAATGCAAACACAATAATAATGGTAGGTTATCATGGTATGGTGTGTCTACATTGGTTAAAGAAGCTGAACGTAGTGGAGATACCAAACTTACAGAGAGGGAATTTGATTTAGCACATGGTTTAGTACATTACCAAGCAAGCATATAATTCACCTATACTACTTATTTTTTTTACAATTATATTGATGCATATGGCATGCTTTTTTATTAATTTTCAAAATTTCCATGTATAAATATGTTTATCAAATAATCAAAATTTATTTTTTACGTATTTTTCATATTGTAGTTAAAACATCACAAGGAAATGTGGTGCAATGGCTACAAATTTCACACCAAAAGGTTGGATGAAAAGAGGAAAACTTCAGATAGCGGGATAAATGTAGTATTTCAATTAGAAAACGTTGCATCTATAGGTTACATACGTCCAAAAGTATCTGCAAATCGATACTATGAGTATCTGGATGATATACTTGAATGTGACCTTAAATCCTTCAAATTAGTTGTGTTCGATGTCAAATAGTACATGCTACGAATCAATGAACGTGATCCCGATAGAACTATTATTCAACATGCTAACCAATTTACCATGGTTAATAAAAGAAACCTTGAGCTTCCCTATGTACTTCCAAGCCAATGCGAACAAGTATTTTACTCATAGGTTCCAAGTAAAGTAGGTTGGTCCTATGATGTTAGATATGATCCAAGAGGAAGGCCGATAAAGTATAATGTAGCAGAAGAATATGATATTGAAGAATAATATGATGTAGAGGAGCAAGGGGTTCATGCATCAGATGAATACATTAAAGAGGTTCAACGATATGTTAATCCAGACAATGTTCTCGATGAACTAGATGATATTGAAAATACGTCAGATGAATAAATTGAAGAGGTCAAACCAAATGTGGGAGAGGATGTTTCGGATGATGATATAGACAATGATTATCATGCTGCTAACATGGCCAAACCTTTGAACATGAATTCTGAACATGATGATACAAATGATGAGTTGGATGAAGAATAACATTAATGATATCAAAAGGTTGAAATGTACGAGGTATGTATTTATATATTTTCAGTTGTTTTGTTCTATTTCATTTACCTTCAATAGTAAATAAATTTTTCTAAGATATTCTTATGGAAATTTATTTTAACTTTATCTTCATATGGAAATGCATCGAGCTAGAGGTGAGAGGAAACAATGCAATGGAAGAACTAGTGAATGAAAAAATTAAACTATATATAAAATATAACTACATATAAAATTAAACATAAATATAGCTATATATATATATATATTAAATAACCAATATTAAAAATTAAAAATATAAATAAAAATATAAAACAAAAAAATATCTAAAAAAAATATTCAAAAAAGAAAAAATACTTCTAATTCCCGCGTGCTATGAATTCTTCCCAACCCCACACCCTTCCCCTCAACCCATTAACTCATCGTGCACGTCGTCTTGGTCTCCCTACACTCAACACAAATACCCCATTAAAACCCCACTCAATCTCAGTACCTCTGCGTTGAAAACACGTACTCAACAGACGACTCACCGCAGACAGTGATCGTGCTTCATCCACAGGTGGCGGTGACAGTTCTTCATCCACAGGTGATGGTGCTTCATACGGCCACTCAAAAAAGGACTCACCGCATCAGTAGACCCCACGCTATATTCGACCAGTGGCCATGGTAAGTTTCATTACTTATTTAGACTGACTGTGTGGCAGTTGCAACTCAAAATCCATGCTTATGTGTCACTATTCAAACATAGGTAGAGGCCAAAATAAATATTGTTCATGTAAATATTACCTAATTGGTGTTTCCAAACTCCACAAACACTTTCCCTAACCATAGGATCCTATTGTGAAATCCAAAATAGATATAATTTCAGCCTTAATTAGTTTACAACGATTTTTCCAAAATCACTTTTAGAACCTCATTCATTAGAATATTCTCTTAGGATTTATCCATAATTTGGAGCAATGTATTTAGGAGGAAAATAGGGCACATAGTGAGAATCACCATCCAAGATGGGTATAATAGGGTTCATGTCAAAGGAAAAACTATTTTACATTTCACTATTTCACTATTTCAGCCCAAGCATGAGAGAAAAATCTTGGTTCTGAAAGAGGCTACAATGGAGGACGAGCCACAACTTGCCAAGAAATTATCCCCATTGTTAAAGAAAGATTATGTCTCACTCCTGGATTCAGAGGATATTTCCATATATGGTTGGTATCTAGACATTAGTGCCACGTGCCATATGACAAGGGACTGTGATCTATT
This sequence comes from Pinus albicaulis, assembly GCA_034641835.2. Lineage (NCBI taxonomy): Eukaryota > Viridiplantae > Streptophyta > Pinopsida > Pinales > Pinaceae > Pinus > Pinus albicaulis. The sequence goes on along the minus strand of CM076574.1, from coordinate 1,015,094,945 downwards.
TCAGCCACCGGGCTCAGTAGCTACTGGATGCTGGGTGAGGCGTGGGATCCACACTGAAGGAACGGTGGTACAAGAAAGGGTTAAATTGTATTTGAGTTAGAATCAGGATGGAATGTAGTCTTTCATCATGTTTAATATGGTCCTCATCTGAGAGTGAATATTCTCTCTGTTTCAGCCTTAGAGGATCAAGGCTATACACTTGAGTTCAGAGGAGATCCAGTACAATTATGGTCATAGCCTTGATCCTCCAAGGCTGAAATGGAGAGCACATTCACTCTCAGATGAGGAACATATAGAACATGATGAAAGGCTACATTCCATCCTGATTCTAACTCAAATACAATTTAACCCTCTCTTGTACCGACTGTTCCTTCAGTGTGGATCCCACACCTCACCAAAGTGTTTATATCAATTGTCCCTCTATTATCAAGTGTTTATATCAAGTGTGATCAAGTTAGATGTATATATGGTAGCATATTTTTTTTTTAGCATGGTCATAGTTTTTCTAAAGGACATATTTACAAAACCTTAAAAGGCGAGGAGCCTACCAGTGTTGAGATCCTATCTTACATGAAAATATATATGAATTTTTCCCTTATATTAAATATGGGTATATAGCTGCAAATTTTGCCATTAGAAAAGCATTTAATGACTGATAAATTGCACATAATTTATTTTCAAACATCTCATGGAAGCCACCACGTACTAATGACTCAAACATATGAAGAAGGTGGATCACCCTGTATTAGAGTTTACTCAAGGTAAAGTAATACACTTATTTGGCCAAGGATTATCAAATATTATTAAAACTTATCAATTTAATTTTGAATTTCATGTTCTACCTATGTTCTGGCCTAATGTTAATGTCGATATGCTTGATATTCAGCATGGGGAGGCGTTGGCTATAAATTTATTTTACAATGCCATCAGATACCTAATTAGAGTATGATTACAAGAACCATCAAGATTCAATTTTAGGCTTGTGTCCCATAGAAAGATATGCATATCCAAAGAGATTCACTCACAACTCGTTGTCCAACAATCACAGAGAAATCACATCGATTCTCTTAGATACATAGCGAGTTACCACAACGAGAAATTTTATATTTCTTTCAAAATTGTTGAATCTCCCTTTACACAACAAAATTCCAACATAATTCGAAGGCTGAAAACCTGTCAAAATTGGGTTTGCAAGTGATGGTGGGTACCCTACAATATGTTCACACCATTGTTAGTCGAGATGTGGACCAAGGACACATACAATTACCATGACTGTCATTACACCTCATTTTTTGTTTATGTTTCATATCTAGTTTCTTTTCTCTTATATGTTGGATGTTGGTGTTGAGATTCAACAAGATGATGAGTTTAGTGAAAAGTAAGCACCTTCACTAAGTGGGGCCTGCAGGTTATTTTTAGGTGTATGTCTAATTTTAGACATGGTGATCATATTCTATAAGTTGCAGGATGTTATTTGTAGATGGTTGGTCAAATGTGGGAAATAGATGAAATTCTATTTTAGAATATTGGGCAAATTCTATTTATAGATCGTCGATCTAAAAAGAGATGCATGTCGATTATTATTAGCTCTTAATAATAATCAGACAATAAACATCAACTTATTCTCTTGGAGCACTTTATTTCAGTGAACAGATTTGGAAAATCAGTGGGCTGAAGGAATTACGCAATTCCTAGGGTTTATTGGTGGCTCATGCATGGAGGACTCAATTAGAACTGAAGTGGCAAAGTTATGACAGATTTGGAAGAGTATTTTATGGAGTTGTTATTTAGTTTGACTCAGTTAAGTGAGTTAAACTCAGTTGAGATAGTTGTATCTAGTCTAACTGAAAGATACACTAGTAAGAGTTAAGTGAATTAATTAGTTAATTATTTCACAACTAATAACTCACTAACAACTGAACAGAAACAACAGTTAACTACAGTGCATGTCAGTTCCATTGGAGACCCAGTGGAGAGAAAGGTGAAAGGGTGAGATGGACTATCTGTTGTGACTATAGTGATGCATTCAATGCATCTGACACACATTGGAGTTTCCAATGAGGATTGCGCAATCAAGGCAAGGCCAATTCGAATTCATTAAGGGGTCTTCTTCAGCAGGGATTGCGCAGTGGAGGTAGGTTGTCAGAAGGCAAGAAATTGGTGCATGGAGATGCAGATTTCTGCATGATAGTGTGTAATGAATCTACATTGTACTAAAAGCTTGATGTACTAAAATTTGTATGAGATTATTACATGATTCCATTGATATACATAATATATGATACTTGGGGTCTTTATCTTTAATATTTCCCGTTAAACAACTATGTTATGTGTGATTGAATTGATTCACATGTGTTTGCAATTGAGTTTTAAATTTCTGCAAGTTTAACAGTGGAAGGATTCTGTATTTTACAAGAATATATATATTGTGAGATCATAAGGATCTGGTAATACATCAGTATTAATAAGTTTCTACATGGTTTCAGAGCAGTATTGATCACCAGAGATTGCAATTGTGAATAAGTGTTGAGTTTTGTGCTGGTGGACAATTCGAATTTGTTGCAGAAATTTCTTGGTGTGATAGTTGAGTATTCATTGAAATGTATTTCAATGGGTTGCGATTGGAGTATTCCCTTGAGGGTAGCTCGAATTACATAGCCTAGAAGGATAGGATGGAGGTGGTACTTGAAGATAATGGGTTGAAGGAGTTCATTGATAGCGATGTTCCTAAGCTTGCTTCTAGTGATGCTGCAGGACTTGACACATGGCAAAAGAAGGTAGCAAAGACAAGAATAATTCTGTTGGAAGGTGTGAAGGACCATATTGTGTTAAGCCTTTATGGGAAATCCACTACATTTTTAATGTGGAAGGATTTGACATATCTTTTCCAAAGCAACAACGACCAAAGAAAGGGTGATAGTATTCCAAAATATCTCACGAAGTTTTTCCACTGTAGGGATGAAATGGGAAGTGTGGGGATTACAGTCAATGATGACAACTTGGTGAGCTTGGCTCTCCTTGGGCTTTCGAAGAGTTGGCATAGCTACGAAGACTCTGTCAATGGACGAGAGAAACTACCGGGTTGGGAGTGACTTTGGTCGGATCTTGTGGGAGGAAATAAGGTGAAGTACTAGGGATGGCTCTTCATCGAAGAATGATGATGAAGAGAATTGCGCTTTGGCTTCCAAAGCAAGGAAAGGGAAGGGGAAGAAATATCATCCAAAATCCTAGGCTAAAGGCAATAAGCTGGATTTGTCCAAAGTGAAGTGTTTTCACTGTCACGAACATGGGCATCTCACCACTAACTGCCCACAGAAAAAGAAGAACAAGAAGGCTGCTGGAGCTGCAGCTAGAGAGGCCTTAGCCTTGAAATTTGAACTTGATTTCTCTTTGATCACATGCTTGGTTTCAAGATCAATGGTATCGATGTGGTATCTTGATAGTGGTGCATCTTTCCATATGACAGGAGACAAGGAGTTGTTTAGTGACTTGGAGGAGAAGGATCTCCAAATGCATATAGAGATGGGCGACGATGGAAGATACAGTGCGATCAGAATTGGAACCATTACCTTTGAGAGGGAGTTAGGTAAACGATTTATGTTGAAATATTTTATGCATGTTCCAGGTCTGAAGAAGAACTTGGTATTGGTCGCAATTTTGGAAGGCAGAGGTTATGTCGTTGTTTTCAGTGAGGGAAAAGATTTCCTGTGACATAAAATGACGGGTCAAACCAAGAGGATAGGGATTTGAGTTAAGAATATCTACAATATGGAGGTATATGGCTACGCTGCAATGATGGGCAAAGCAGAAGAAGTGGTGAGCCAAGATGAGGGCGAATTATGGCACAGGATATTGGGCCATCTTCACCATGGCGCTTTGAAGTTTGAAGTAGATTTCTACTATACTTCCCAAGGGTACTCTTGTGCAGTCATATCAGTGCAAGTGATGGACTATGGGTAAGTTTATGAAGACCACCTTTCTTGAGAAGGAGAACCGTGCTTCGATGATCCTGGAGAGAATTCACACAGATGTGTGTGGACCTTTCTCGGTTGCTTCAACAACAAATCACAGGTATTATGTTATATTTTTTTATTACTATTCTCGTAGATGCTGGATCTTCTTCATACAGAAGAAGAGCGAAACATTCTCAAAGTTATGTGAGCTTAAAGCATTGGTGGAGAAGGAGTCAGGGAAGCAAGTGAAGGATTTGCGAAGCGGTAATGGTGGTGAATATATCTCGAACGAATTCAAATACTTCTATAGCAAAGAAGAAATTTGAAGAGAACTCATAGCGCCTCATAACCCACAATAGAATGGGGTCACGGAGAGGAAGAACATAACGATCGTGGGTTCTACACGAGCTATGCTACATGACCAGGGCCTACCGATGCACTTGTGGGCGGAAGCATGCAACACTGCGGTTTATGTGCAAAACCGTTGTCCTCATAGAGTACTTGGCATGAGTACACCTAAAGAATATTTTACTGGTAAGAAGCCTTATATTTCTCATTTGAATATTTTTGGCTCATCTATTTACATTCATGTGACAAAGGACGCCAGGAAGAAGCTGGAGCCGACTGCAGAAGTTGGGATATTTGTGGGGTACATAGAAACACCCCATAATTATCGTGTGTATTTTCCAAACAGTCGAATGATTGTGGTGCGACGGGATATAAAATTCAATGAGGTGAAAGCCATGAAGTTGTTGCTTGAGAGGGAGCTACACTTGCATTTAGAGGAGGAGCTACTTGTTCCCAAAGATGAGCCTCTAGGTGTGGTTCAGCCATAGGAGGAGATTCATGGAATGGAGGAGTCCACTCATGCAGAACCAAACATCAGAACAGGCAGAAAACATACCACAGAAGCTGAGAGAGTGAAGCTTGATGTTGTAGAGAATGTAGGAGTCCCTACAAGACATCGCATACAGAGACAGTCACCTGGCCGATTTATTGGATACATGGCTCTTATGAGCAAGTGTATCGTGACAGAGCCATCTTCTTTTGAAGAAGCGGCGCAGGAACCCACATGGGTAGATGCCATGGTGGAGGAGTATGACTCCATTTTTAGAAATAGTGCTTGAGATATTGTTCCAAGTCCAGTGGGTAAATTATTGGTAGATTCAAAATTGATCTACAAGGTAAAGCATGTTGCTAATGGGAGCTTCGAGAAGTATAAGGCAAGATTTTTTGCCCAGGGCTTCTCACAAATCAAGGGGTTTGATTATAAAGAAACCTTTGCACCTGTTGCACGGTATTCTTCCATAAGGACCATCCTTTCTCTCTCAGTGCATATGGTTTAGCACATTCATCAAATGGATGTGAAGACTACGTTCCTTAATGGGATCATTGAGGAAGAGGTGTACATTGAGCAACCTGCAGGATTTGAGATCTTTAGCAGCAAGTCGCATGTGTGCAGACTCAAAAGAGCGTTGTATGGGCTAAATCAAGCACCACTCGCTTGGTACACACGGATCAAAAACTATTTCACTGGACTTGGCTTCACCAAGAGTGAGGCGGATGTAGACCTATAAAAAATTGTGGTGGAGGGTAAGCTTTTAATCATTGTTATTTGTGTTGATGATTTCATAATAATGGGTGATGAGCAGTTGATACAGTCATGCAAGGCAGATCTTGCAAAGGAGTTTGAGATGAAGGATTTGGGCCTCCTTCATTATTTCCTTGGATTGGAAATATGGCAACGAGAAGGTGAACTGTTTGTGTCTCAAGACAAGTATGCTCGAGAGATACTTGGTAAGTTTCACATGGAGGACTGCAAGCCCATGGATACTCCTCTTCCAGGAAATTGGAGGAAAGAGGATGCTGCATTATGAGAGGTAGTGGATGCCACTGTTTATCGATAGTTGGTGGGTTCGCTCATGTATTTATTTAATACAAGACCAGACATATGCTATGCGGTGAACCAGCTTTCACAAGCGATGGTTAAGCCTACCAAGCTCTTTTGGAAGGCAGTTAAGCATGTCCTAAGGTATCTCAGGGGCACATATGAGTATGGATTATGGTACAGATAGACAGATGAGGTGAAGTTTCATGGCTTCACAGATGCAGATTGGGCACGCAGCCCAATGGACAGAAAGAGCACATCAGGAGGGGTTTTCAGTATCGAATCTACAGCAATTTCTTGGTACAGCAGGAAAAAAAGATCCGTGGCACTCATTTCAGCAAAAGCGGAATACATGGCAGCAAGTCAAGTTGCATGTGAGGCTATCTAGATGAGGAAGATCTTGGTCGGTTTGTTCGATTCACATTTAAATCCTATAGTGATACATTGTGATAATTAGAGTTGTATTAAACTCTGGATTAATCTTGTGTTTCATGATAGGTCTAAACATATTGATATCCGATATCATCATATCAGAGATTGTGTGCAGCGGAAGATCATGTTGCTTTATTACATTCCTACGGAAGATCAGGATGCAGACCTTCTGACGAAGGCGCTCGGCAGGAGCAAATTTTAATACCATAGAGGCAGGATCAGGGTGAAGGATAATCCCTATCTTGTTGAGAGGGAGTGTTTAGATTCAACAAGATGATGAGCTTAATGAAAAGTAAGCACCTTCACTAAATGGGGCCCGCAGGCTATTTTTAGGTGTATGTCTATTTTTAGACATGGTGAGAACATTCTATAAGTTGCAGGATGTTATTTGTAGATGGTTGGTCAAATGTGGAAAATAGATGAAATTCTCTTTTTAGAATATTGGGTGAAGTATATTTATAGATTGTCGATCTAAAATAGATGCATGTCTATTATTATTAGCTCTTTATAATAATCCGAAAATAAACATCAACTTATTCTCTTGGAGCACTTTATTTCAGTGAACAGATTTGGAAAATCAGTGGGCTGAAGGAATTACATAATTCCTAGGGTTTATTGGTGGCTCATGCATGGAGAACTCAGTTATAACTGAAGTGACAAAGTTATGATAGAGTTGGAAGAGTAGTTTATGGAGTTGTTATTTAGTTTGACTCAGTTAAGTGAGTTAAACTCAGTTGAGCTAGTTGTATCTTGTCTAACTGAAAGATACAATAGTGAGAGTTAAGTGAATTAATTAGTTAATTAATTCACAACTAATAACTCACTAACAACTGAATAGAAACAATAGTTAACTATAGTGCATGTTAGTTCCACTGGAGACCCAGTGGAGAGATAGGTGAAAGGGTGAGATGGACTATCCGTTGTGACTATAGTGATGCATTCAATGAATTTGAAACACATTGGAGTTTCCAATGAGGATTGCGCAGTCAAGGTAAGGCCAATTCGAATTCATTCAGGGGTCTTCTTCAGCAGGGATTGCGCAGTGGAGGCAGTTTGTCAAGAGGCAAGAAATTGGTGCATGGAGATGAAAATTTCTACATGACAGTGTGTAATGAATCTACATTGTACTGAGAGCTTGATGTACTAAGATTTGTATGAGATTATTACATGATTCCATTGATATACATAATATATGATAGTTGGGGTTTTTAGCTTTAAGCTTTCCCATTAAAAAACTGTGTTATGTGCGATTGAATTAATTCACATGTGTTTGCAATTGAGTTTTAAATTTCCACAAGTTTAAAAGTGGAAGGATTCTGTATTTTGCAAGAAGATAAATATTGTGAGATCAGGAGGATCCGGTAATACATAAATATTAATAAATTTCTACAGTTGGACAGTGACTTATCTCAGATTTAAGACTCATAAACATTACTATTTTTTGGATCCTTGTAACATGTGCTACTTATGCACTATATGATGATCGTATGTTTGTATTACTTTCGCCTTCTATTTGATTTATTTGTTTATATATCTATACTATCAGAGGGGTGATCAGTGATTACACCACTCTGAAAGCATGTATATGGCACAAGAAATGTTGAATATGATGGCATATGCATAACTCATGTAAAAAAAAAAAAAATTATCTTTAATAAAACAATTTGTTTTTTCTTCTGGAAAAATAAACGAGTTCACTGCTTTTCCTCTTTGAATGAGGGAAAAAACAAGATCGAAATTTAAAATTTCTATCCCTAAATAATATCTAACCAACTACCACGTATTTGATCAACATGGTGACAAGGGGAAGGCACCATCCTCAAACCAATCCATAGATGCTCCCGAGGAAGTTCTCACTAAAGAAAAAATTTATATGTCGATCGATCTTATCCAAACAGTCAAGAGGATCAGTTTTTTATTACGATTTAGCCATAGATAAAAGATATAAGAGACCAAATCAAAACTATGATGACCCAAATCCGTCAACATGGGGTAATAAACTCATTTAATTATCCCATTTCTTTATTTATGATTTTAATTTTCTCATCCTTCATAAAAGAACTCTTTATTTTATAGGGTTTTTTGAGGGAGTTTGATCCTCATGGTGAGACTATGGGGGTCGAATTTTGGTAGAAGAACCTTTGCTCTACTTGTGAGTGACACACTGAACACACTGACCATTGATGCAACTCTTGAATACGGTGACAAACCATTATCTACACCCACTAAACAATGCACAGAAGGATGTGCATATGATGCAGACCATGATTCCATCACATCTAGTCAAGAAAGCTTTCCTGGGTCGACTCATGTTACTAGCACAGGAACACTTCTAATTAAATTATTGGTAGATTATGACCATGTTCTCATGAAATTATAAAAGCTTCCATGTATTTAAGAAATTTTTTACATATTAAGTATGATCTATTTGAAATTTATGTATAGAGTGTCATTATTTTCAAGTAATGATAATATCGTTTTGCAGGAAACAATACCTTCTATATGTGCTTGAATGAGGCAGCCTTGCAACTCTTTGGGCCCACCATTCACACAAGGTGGAATTCACAAAATTCAAAGTTGAAGGAAGAACTTTTCAATAGGTTGGTTGGCCTATTCGGAGATGGTACCTTCAATAGAAGTAGATTTATAGCGAAGGCAGACCCATTTTTAATATTTGCAAGACCAATATAGGGTTCATTTTCAAAATAACCCTAAGTATGAGTGCCCTCCAGCGATTTCAGAAAGTGAGTGGAAAGCCCTCGTAGAAGATGAAAAGGAGAAAAAACTTTGAAAAGAAGGGAAAACACCACCTAGACTAGGAGGTATGAGGCACTTTTATTAATGTAATTATGATGCTTTCTCATCCATATTGTGACATGTAATTAAGCTTATCAATATCGTAAATACAGGCTCCCAAATAGATCTAAAGACACGAAGGAGAGAATACAAAAACATGGCCAACATCATCTTGTCCCTGAGGGTTACTCAAAATTGGCCACAAAAATTGTAAGTATATATAAAAAAAGAAATTGCATCCAAATTTTAGATTCTTAATAATTTGAATTTAATATTGCAGAAGAAAAAAAATTCATGTTGTCATGCAAAATTGAAGGGCGAAAAATTCAATGAAACTCTCACAGAGGAAGACCTCAAGCTTGTTTACAAGCACATATATCAAGTTGTTGTTGGACTTGGGACAAGCACAGGGTCTTCACATACTAGTCTGATCCCCCACCTGAGACTGAGGTAAATAAAAGCAATGAAGAGAAATTATAAATTAACACTTGTATACAATCTATTAGATTTTATTTTTGGCCATAAAGTAATGTGCTTGATTGTAAAAAGCATGCAGACAGTGTAAATGTTGATGTCCCAAGCAATGATGGAATACATGAGCCTAGTGACAGTGGAGTGCAAATTGAAACTGATGTTCAGCTCGATTCTAGAGGTATTTCATGTGAATTATAATTTTTTTTAGTATGGATTAGAATTATAAATATTTAAATGCAAAGAATGTATTAATTATAAATCTTCTTGGTTCTACTCTAGAGCATGTACGAGATGAGGCTAGACAAGAGGAGGAACCTATGGCCACATCCTAAATTATCCCACTTCCCTCTACTATCGAAGCAGGTAACAAACACTCTACTACCTTTTTATTAATAAAACACTTATTAATAATTACTATACATAAGAATTTAACATTATATTCTTATTGCAGTTGATGCTCTGCCACCCTTACAGCAGCATAGACGTTTCACCAGGTCGGTAGCAAGACATCTTATAGATGAAGGGCATGACATCCTTGCTTCATACATGAAAAATAGCAAGAAATCGAAGAATAATTGATTGTACTTGTAATTTAATTAAAACGACCTTGTTTCAGATTATGTATAGCATACAATTTATTATAAATCATACTAAGATCAAATATTTTTTAAACTCTACAAATGAATAAATGAATAAATGTTTACTATATATTTCTTTATTTATGGCATATCTTAATATCTTTCCTTCAAATATTTCCGAGTATATAGATTGGGTACTGGGGAGTTGAGAGTGATTTGAGGGGGGGGAAGAGCCATGAGAGCTTCCACCTTCACATGGTTGGCCCTGTTCAGTAGAGAATAAATTAATATTTGGAAAACCTTGGAGTAAAACTCTGAGATCCAACAAAGCAACAATAAGGTCAATGTTGACTTCGTTGTTGCTTCGTCAAGTGGAGGGAGTTTTGGTCCAAGATCAAACTACACCAATAATTTATTCTCAAAACCAAGAGAAGCTCATTCAGGTATTCATGCACTCATTTTTTTTAATTATTATTTGTGGTGCAATTAAATTTAATAATTGGTAAATTTTAATTTAAGTTTGCCCCATTGGTCTCATGAATATGTGTTGATTTGGATGTTGAAGAGGAACAACTATCGGAAGAAAATATCTCAAAAAGGTAACATTACATTGAGCATATACACGATAGGTCCCGAATAAACAATATGTACATTGAGAAATGTAGTGCAAGCAAGAAACTGTACATGTTTCAGAAAAGCATAAATAAGACATGATAAAGACGCATTGCCCACATTGAACAACCAGAGAGAAAGTAATGCACAATAAAGATGAACTTATAGGTTTTAAATCAGTTGAAAGGAAATTATACAAAGAATCAATACAATCATAAGGATCTGTATGTCCATATGGAGCAATACAACAATTGTACAACTTCTTCCTTTCTTTTTTGTGTAGATCATATACTTTATTTTGAGATGTTTATGATTACCATGCAGTTGTTATTTTAGTATCTTGTAGAGGTTTCCTTGAGGTATGCAAATTTGATGTTGAGAATAAATTACTTATGTATCTACAAGACTCTTTTATTCTTCCATTGCTTAAATTTTCAGTTATTATGTGATTGATGCTATGATCTGGAAGTAATTTCTACATTATATTAAATTTAGAAACTTATCTATTTAAGTAGGCTCATATGGATAATAGTCACCCAGGGTTGAATTTTTGTAATGTACTTAACCCGAGATACCTCATGTTATCCAATATAACCATTAGGTTTGTTTTGAGTCATAAGTTAATTAGGCTGAGTCAATTAGGTTTAAATAGGGTATTTGGAATTCAAATTTAAAAAAAAAATGCACATATGAGGGGGTCTTCAAATTCATTTTTCATGTGATAAGGGTCATGTCATTTTAGAATAAAGTGTGTTTATGCTTATTAATCATAGGTTATATGGTTAATTATCATATCACTTATAAAGTGCCATTATGTAATAAAATTTGCATGTGAAATAAATTTCCCACATGTTTAAAGGGCTAAGATCGAGCGTGATCAGATCAATGGTCTGTTAGCACTTTGTAATTTCTGAAGATTGAAAAAGAAATCACAATGGTAACCACAAAACCACTTTGGAGTTTAGGATATAGCCCTCCTAAACTCAGAGAGGGATGTTAGGCCCCTATATTACTAGTATAGTCCCTTATTGTTGTTAGTGTAACCCCCTTATTGTTATTGTTGTACCCTTGTAACCCCCATATTGTTATTATTGTGCCCTTACATTATTATTGTTAGGTTGACTAGGACTACATTGTGGCCCCATGGACTCCTATATATAGAAATGAGGTTTGGTCATTTATATCATTAAGGAATTGTTCATTTATGTAATGTATTGGAGGTTTCCCCCTAGAAGTGGCTGATTTCTAAGGCGTTTATCTCTCTTTTCTTCTATTTTTGGAGCTATTTTCATAACATTTGGTATCAGAGCTTTGGATTCTAGGGTTTAGCTGCTCCAAATAGGTCATTGTGGAATTTTAGCTATAAATTTTTTTATATGAAGGTTCAGAAGCTGAAATTTGTACAACACGAAGCCGGAATTTGAAGGAACGTTGTGGAAAAATTTCAGATACTGGTTCAAAATATTTTCGTAGATATGATTTGTGGAAGTTAGAGCTTTTTGCAAGCTCCTGAATTTAACCTAAATAGGTCATCGTGGAATTTTCGCTATAACATTTTTTATACGAGGATTCCGAAGCTAAAATTTTTACAGAGTGAAGCCGAAATCAGGAGGAATGTCGTGGAAAAAATTTAGAGATTGATTCGAAATATTGGCAACGATAGGGTCTGTGGAAGTTAGGGATTTTTCAAGCTCCCAAATTTCATCTCAAAGAGGTGACCGTGGAAAAATATTCATAACTCTCTCTCTGATAATTGGATTGGAATTATGAAAAAATTGGTTGCAAGTACATGAACTTTAGTTTCCTTTATATCAATTTTAGAGCCAAAGAAGGGAACAATGACATGTGGCACACCGTACAGTTTCACTCTACTGAACTAGTCCATAATTAGGTCATTTTGGGAGATTGGGCATAAATTTCTCTTGAAGAATCCAAATCAGGTCAGACCTCTGGCATTTGAAAGAGGATTAATAGGGCTACTACAGGGTCAAATTTCAGATATTGAATATTCAAAATTACATAGATAATTCAATTTCAATATCGAGCTCCTAAAAATCAAGAAAAAGGTGTGTATTTTTTTTCAAATTGCATAAGTCTTGTTTGAAAAATTAGTTTTAAGTCATTCCAAAGGCCTATTGAGCATAGATATTAGTATTGGGTTCTAAAATTCCTCCTAAAAATAATTCCACACCCATTAAGCCCTCATAGTACTCTATTATCACTCATGAGATGAAGAATTGCAACATGATCTATCAAAATTACAAGAGCAAGTGCACCAAATTTCGCTCTCGCAAAGAGCAACAAAAAATTAAATGGAAGTTTTGAATAAAGGCATGGAAGCGAAGATGGATGGTTTGAAGAATAATATGGATGGTTTGAAGAAAGGCGTGGAAGCTAAGATGGACGACATGGAAACTGGCATGGAAGCTAAGATGGATGACATGGAAGAAAAAATGAAAGACAACATAGAAAACATGAAGAATGATCTAAAAGTAGACGTGGAAGGTTTGACAAAGTTGATACAAGAAATTTTTCCTAATGGAAAAAATATAGTAGAGGAAAATCATGATGAGAACAAAATAAATTTTAATCATGATTTCATAAACTCTAATGTTGGATGGAAGAACCACCATATTCCAAAGATGGATATGAGGATGTGTGATGGAAAGGATCCTGTAACATGGATACTACAGATGGAGCAATATTTTGATCTAAATAATGTGCAAAACACACAAAAGGTATGCATTGCAACTTTACATTTAGAACAAAATACATTTGTATGGTATCGATGGCTTTGCTCCCATAAAAAAATTTCCTTGTGAAATTCGATTTCTACGGAGGGAAATGATAGCACATTATGAGGATACAAAGAGCAACACCTTCTTTAGCCAATTGATAAATCTCAAATAAAAAGGGTTCGGTGGGGAGCATTGAGGACTTCCAAAATTGAATATAAGGGTAAACGATATTCCCGAGGAAGGAACCTTATGATTGATGTCTTCATAGGGACTTTAAATGATAACATCCAACTTGAAGTTCGCGTTTGGGAACCTGATTCAATGGAGAAGGCATTCAGGTTGGCAAGAAAAATTGAACGTAAAATTATGGCGACAAGAAAATTTTATTTTACCAAGTTGGATCTTTGTTTAGGATATCCTCAAATTAGAATGAAGACTGAAGATATTCCAAAAACAACATTTCGAACTCATGAGGGTCATTATGAATTTTTGGTCGTGCCTTTTGGCCTTACCAATGCACCTTCTACATTTCAAGGGTTGATGAATTCCATTTTCAAACCCTTCCTTAGAAAATTTGTGCTAGTATTTTTTGATGATATACTAATCTACAACAGGTCTTGGAAGGATCGTATTCAACATGTTGACAGGGTGCTCAAACTATTGGAGGAGAAACAATTATATGCAAAAACATCTAAATGTTTCTTTGGAGTAAAAGAGGTGGAATATCTAGGTCATATTGTACCTCACAAGGGTGTTAAAGTAGACCCTAACAAAATTAAAGCCATTAAGGAATGGAAAGTCCCCACAACCATAAAGCAGTTGCACAGATTTCTCGGGTTAACAAGGTATTATTGCAATTTTGTTAAGAATTATGGGAGAATAGCAACACCTCTAATAATATTATTGAAGAAAGATGCATTTTCATGGACTCTTGAAGCAACTAAGGCCTTTGAACATCGTAAAGAGGCAATGTTCCTAGCACCAGTCTTAGCTACGCCAGACTTCACAAAAACCTCTATTGTGGAATGTGATGCCTCAGGAAATGGAATTGGTGTTGTTTTGATGAAAGAAGGAAGACCCATTTCTTTTGAAAGTCATCCAATCAAAGGATAGTATTTACAAAAGGCTATTTATGAGAAGGAAATGTTGGCAATACTACATGCACTAAAGAAATGGCAACCTTACCTAATGGGAAGACACTTCAAGGTAAAAACTGATCATGATAGTCTTAAACACTTTTTGAAACAAAGACTATCTTCAGAAGAGCAAAAAAAATGGGCCACAAAGATGTTGGGTTATGACTTTGAAATCATCTACAAAAAATGGAAGCTAAATGTTGTTGTAGATGCACTCTCAAGAAATGATGAAGAGGTGGAAGAATTTCTTTGTGCCATTTCTATTATCCAACCAGATTGGATAATCGAAGCAATGGATGAATGGAAGAAGGAAGAAGAAGTGTGGACACTCATTCAAAAGTTGCAGCAATATCCTAGTACATCTGATACATTTATTTGGAAAAATGCTTCCTTGTGGTACAAAGATCGCTTATTTATTTGCAATAATTCCCAACTAAAATAGTAGATTCTTTTGGAATTGCACACTTCTCCTTTAGGAGGACACTCAAGATTTTAAAAACTTACCACAGGGTGAAGAAATAATTTTTTTGGGATGGCCTTAAATCTGATATTTAAAAGTTTGTGGTGGAATGTTTGGTTTCCCAACAAAATAAAGTTGAGACAATTAAGACCCTGGGTCTTCTACAACCTTTATCCATTCCAAGTCAACGTTGGAAGGAGATTTCAATAGATTTTATCACAAGTTTACGTAAGTCTGAAGGAAAGAGTGTCATTATGGTGGTAGTTGATAGAATTACCAAGTATGCACACTTTTTTGCATTATCTCATCCATTTAAAGCAAGTACATTTGCTATTGCATTTATGGAAACAATTCAAAAGCTACAAGGAAACTCGAAGATTATTGTAAGTGACAGAGATCCCATTTTTATATAAAATTTTTGGACGAAATTATTTTCTTGTTTGCATACTCAACTAGCTCATAGCTCATATTATCATCCTCAATCTGATGGTCAAACTGAGATAGTGAATAAATGTTTGGAAGGATATCTTCGTTGTTTTGTATCTGATAAGAAAGCACAATGGGTCAAGTGGTTACCTCATGTTGAATGGTGGTATAACACTTCCTTCCATACTGCAGCAAAAATGACCCCATTTATGGAAATTTATGGATATCATTCACCATCCATCACATATTCTTTAAGGGAAAATTATAGGGTTCAAGCAGTGGAAGATCACATCGAGCATCAACAAGAATTTCTCCAACTCTTAAAGGATAACCTAAATTTGGCACAAAATCGAATGAAACAACATGCGGGTCAACATCGCAACGAGAGAAGTTTTGATGTAGGAGACTGGGTATTTTTATGACTACAACCATACAAACAAATGTCCCTCAAGCAAGCTAAGAAGGATAATAAATTATCGCTAAAGTACTATGGTCCTTACAAGGTGTTGCAAAATATTGGTATTATGGGATACAAATTGGAGCTTCATGCTTCTTCGCGAGTGCATCCAGTTTTCCATGTTTCATGCTTAAAGAAGGTTATAGGGGACAAACTTCTAGTTCAAACAATATTGCTAGAACTTGATGAGGAAGGAAAAACCATATTGGAACCTGAAGCAGTCATGGAAACAAGAACTCGACAGCTACAAAATCGATCAATTTCAGAGTATCTCATAAAATGGAAGAACTTACCCACTGAAGATTCTACATGGGAGGATGATAATATTATGCAGAAGCACCCGGAGCTACTCAAGCATTTAGGACAACGCTTTTTTGAAGGAGAGGAGCATGTTAGGTCCCGATATTACTAGTATAATCCCTTATTGTTGTTAGTGTAACCCCCTTACTGTTATTGCTGTACCCTTGTAACCCCCATATTGTTATTATTGTGCCCTTACATTATTATTGTTAGGTCGTCTAGGATCACATTGTGGCCCCATGGACTCCTATATATAGAAAGGAGGTTTGGTCATTTATATCATTGAAGAATTGTTCATTTATGTAATGTATTGTAGGTTTCCCCCTCGAAGTGGTTGATTTCTAAGGCGTTGATCTCTCTTTTCTTCTATTTTTGGAGTTGGTTTCATAACGAGGGATCTCTCTGTCATATCTGACTTTTTTTTATTGAGAATTTTAGGCTAGGTATGAATACTCAGTTGTTTGATTGATTGTTTATGATTTATTTTAATTTTTTTGGTTGATTAATTCCGTAAACTTCCATTAGGCTATGGAGTCTATAAACTAACATGGACATGTTTCATATTTTCAAAGGAGTCTCATAGGTAAAGATAGGTGAACTAACTGGATCTTTTACAACAGTTAAGAATTATTTAACTTGATATCAGAGGAAAACATTGAAATTACATACAGCCAAAATCAAAGTGCATGTTTCAACAAATTCGGTTCATCACAATTTCTGTAAAGTAATTTAGATTTAAGAACACATAAGCATGGAAACGAATAAATAAACACATAGACAATGAGAAAAAAAAATCACCCAATAATACAACACATGAATCCTGTGAAGAAGTCCCTTTTATTACTGATCAACCCATCAAATGGAAAATTAAAATAGCTTCTGGAGTGAAAAAATCAACCTTCAATACTTCAAAAATTGAATTATTTATACTAATATTTACAAAAAATCCTGTCATAACTGATCAGGATATATAAAACAAA
The DNA here is from genome assembly GCA_034641835.2 of Pinus albicaulis. NCBI lineage: Eukaryota > Viridiplantae > Streptophyta > Pinopsida > Pinales > Pinaceae > Pinus > Pinus albicaulis. The sequence goes on along the minus strand of CM076574.1, from coordinate 1,015,077,715 downwards.
TTGTATCTCTTATTACAAACTAAAGGGATATTTGGAATTGTTCGGAAGGTAGCCTTCATCTAAAGGAGGTTATTGTTGATCTCTCAATTTGGTCCTTGTTGCAATTTTGTTTCTCTCACTGAAGATAAAGTTACTCACTTAGTCTAGTAACTCACACAATTTCTTCCATCTTTCTTCATCTAGAATTGAAATTTTAGTCACCCTCTTGTAAATCTCATCCACTTCAGTATACTTGGAAAAAGTAGGATTTACTACAAAAATACGATTTACCTCATGCTTTATGTAAAAATCATTTCCTAATGCCTCAAGAAATTATTTTCCTGTTAAGTTGCCCTTTATTCCAACAAACTTAGAGTTGTCTCTGGTCACTTCTTTCAATTTCCTGATGTAGTGTTCCTGTATGATTAATTTATCATTTATTACAAATAAACAGGGCAGTACCTTCTTGTTCAATGTTTAAACTCTGCTGAAAATCCGTTGACAACAATCTCTAATCCCTGACATTTTTCTTCCAACTGTAGAATGAGGTTCTTTTTTTTCAAAACCTTCTTCACTTCAAGTATAGTTTTAGTTTTTTCTTCAATTCCCACTTCCTCCAAATCATATTTGTTCTTATAATTCAGGAATCTAATAATATCAATGGCTTCAATGGGTTTATCACCCAAATTTTCATTGATGTCTGCAACTGTTGCTGTAGCTTTCTATTTCAATTCATTTTTTTCAAAAATGATTTTTATAGAAGGCCAAATCTCATTCATGAAGTTGAGGATATCTGTCCATATGTTCTCCTTGGCTTAGGCCAACATCTAGCCAATGGCTGACTCTTTTTCCATTCACAGTATCCTTTCCAACAATCTTTGGGATTTTTTTCTTCTGCTAAGTGTGAAGTTTCACTTATGTTCTTTTGCTCCTGTAAGACTTTTACCTATCCTTGTAGTGTTTTGAATTCTTCAGTTTGTATTGACATATCCTCCATTTCTTTTGTAAGTTTCCTTGCAACATCTGTAGGTTGCATTGGAGGTGTTGTTGATGTAGAAGCACCTGTAGTTGGTATTGCTGTGAGAGGCATTGCATTCAAAGGAATCATGGCCAACTGTGAATTTTATTCCTTATCCTTGATTAAATTATCCATTTATGCCTCCATGTTTTTTATTTGAGAATTTTACTCCATGATAAGCTTAATCATATCTTCTTTTTGGGTCTCTGACTCTTCTATCTCCTTGGTCGGTGGGTCCTCTTTTACATGCATCTTCAATTACTTTCTAAGGGCCGCAATATCTGTTTTTTTTCTTCTTTATCAATTCGTTAGCTACCTTAACATTCTCTGGATTATATCCCATCTTTATGACAAGATCTTCTAATGATTTTATTCTGATGTCTTTTTCTAGAGATGATATCTTTTCAATCTTGAGCTGAGATTGAATATTTGTAAGAGATACCTGCAATTTTGAAACATTCATTGAACTATTATTCAAGGTGGAAAATATCATTTCTCCAGTCTGCTTATGCATCTCCATCTGATCGATGGGATGAATATCCTTTGCATCAAATTCAAAGGAGGCCTTCTTGTAGTTTGCAGTTGACTTTGGTTGTGAAATATGAGCCTGTAAGAATTCCATTTGCATTCTTCCCTTCTCTACATCAAAGGTTGATAGAAGCCTGCTTTGAGAACTAGTAGTTTGTTTCCAGAATTGTGTGTATGTACTAATTTTAAGTATTTCATTTTGAAGCTTAATCTATTTATATCTATCAAAAATAATTTTATATTTTTCTCCCTAAATGAGTTGAGATGTTTGGATTATGTCCTGCTGCCCTTGTGACACTAATGATGTTGCTGGAGATTCTATAAATTTGGTGTCTGACGGTGTTGAAGACAATGGATCTTTGATGACTATGGGAGATTTTTTTTCCCTTGTTTCTTTTGTTGAATTTGTTTTAGGACTTCTTTTAGCCCTCTTCCTGTAGATGAGGTTTAAATCCTTTGGTGAGGTCCCTGAAGGTGAAGGGGATCCTTCCTCTTTTTGTCTCTTCCCTATCTTCTGTTGAGGAGTATGGGTCTATGAAATAGAGGTGGACATGAGCTGCTCCTCTACTTCCTACAAGGTGTTCTCTGTCCTTTTAAACTGATTCATATACCTCTCAATCTCTAGCCTCTTTGTGTGCACATAAGGAGTGGTTTTGATTTCCGCCCTTAGCTTCGAGATTAGGCCCAAAGTGTCATAAGACCATGTAAATCTTAGATTAAAGTTCATTTGTTTCATGATCTTGTTTGCTTCTTCACTCGCTTCTCTGATGTTGCAAGTGAAAGGGCCAACCTTTGTTTTCATTCTAAACTGAGACTTCTTCTTTGTTGAGACAAAATGAATTTCATATGATTTATCATTCGTCTTATATACTCTAGGGAAAATACTCTCATTAGGAGGTATTTGGGCAGCTTGTATGGTGGTAGCTCACATCCATACACCATAATCTCTGTGTAGTTTTGGTAGAGGTACCAATCTCCTGTTTTGGCCAACTCTGTCAGGTGTAAGATCTTCTTAATTTCTTCACTGATATTTGGCTCTACATTGTTGATCAACAGGCTCATGACTCGATGAATGAACTTTTCTATATAATCTTTGAAGGTGTACTTGATCTAGGTGGATATTGGTGGCCACCCACCTACTCCATTTGGACCTGCACCATCATTTATTTTAGTTTTTTAGTTTCAGCACAACTTACTATTTTTAGCAATTTTTTCGGGTCATGAACTTCTAGCATTTTGAGGTGCTAAACGATGTTTTTTGGGAAAACCGAGAGCAACATGGGTCCATGGAACAATTTTTCTCACATCAAAAGTTGTATTCCTAGGATAGATATTTCTAACGAGGTATGGTGCACGTCAAACGAAGATCATATGCCAAAGTTATGTACCCGAGAAGTTGAAACACCAATTTACCAAAACGGGGCCCATAGTTTTGGCGCTTCATCTCCTAGGGTTATGTTTTTGGATGTTAGGGTTTTCCATTGTTTCTCAATAATAAATAGGCCATCGAGCCTCATTGTAACACAGTTCATAGGCTTGTAGCCACCACATCTCTTCTCATAGATAAGCTACTAGCGCCCTAGCTAGTTTATTTCCATCCTGTCTGTAAGAAAATTTCAGTTCTTTGATATTAATGAAATGAAGTGTTATTTCTGCTGCATCTTTGAATTTATGGTTATATGTGTATTCTGTTTCATTCCTGCATAAATCCGGATCAGTGCTATCAGAGCAGTCTGCTTTTTCTCAATTCTTCTTTGCATGCCCCCAACGAGGTCAGGGTCTAAGGATTTAGGGCTCGATCTAGTTGAACCTTTGCAAGATCATCCTCGCAAACCCTGATGGCCGCCCACAGGGGACGAAAATAAAGATGAGGGAGCAGGAGATACTATCAAAATATTGCTCTAGCAGGCCCTCGAAAAACAAAGGAACACGATGATGGATAAATTTTCCCAGATCCTTCAACGACTTCCCACCAGCAGTGCATCTGCATCCAGTAGCCACTTTGCAGGCGTGACTCCCTTTAAGGTACCAATAAAACATTCCCATATTTGAGGACCAAATAGATGCAGATGTCATAGATAGATGGTTGAATCTATTAAAAGTATATTTATCGGTTCATGACTTTTCCGACCGAGAGAACATTATTTTTGCACTCCTCAAAGCTACCTCCCATGTCAAGGACTGGTGGGAAACCTATTGTGAGAAAAAGGATGAGACAGAACCCTCTCTATTCTTAGATGTACCCACTTGGAATTATTTCCGAGACACCATCAAAGAACAATACTATCCTGTGTGGAGCTATGAGGACAAGTACATACAATGGACCATGATGCGGCAGCAAAGAGATCAAGATGTGCATGAGCTCAACGAATTTGTTCCATACCCTGCACACAAAGTTGGGTATCAAAGATTCAGAGAAACATTTGGTGCTAAAGTATCGAAGTTGTCTACATAGTTACATTCAGGAAGAAATGGAGTTCCTCAACATCTCCTCACTTGGTACGACATACCAGTATGCTTCCAAGATTGAGCAAAAATTCAAACAGAAGAAGTGAGACTTTGGATCTGAAAATACAAAGTAAGGGAAATGTGCCCCCAAACCGAAAAACAAAAGACAAATCCAAGGCATGGCGACCCAAGAAAACCTGCCAAAGCTAGAAGCAAAGAAAAACACCATGAAGCCAAAGAAGGACATGAGAAAATGGTGTGAGTTTCATAAGAGCTCCACTCACAACACAAGTGAGTGTCGGGCCAAGCAGTCGCTAGTGGCCGAGCTGAGGGCTTCTGAATTAGATGCATGCTACGACGTTGAATCAGAACCCGACAAGGGGAATGAAAAATGGAAGCAGATTATTGATGTAGAGCCCAGCGCCACTATTTCCACTGCAAATATCCAAAAGGAGGAACCAGAAGATCCAAAGGAGGAGGAGGAGTGTCTCTTCCACTCCCGGATGTGGGTAAATGGTTCCTCGCTACAGTTCATTTTCGATAGCGGAAGCCAAAGGAACCTCATTTCAGCAGAGGTCGTGAAGTGGCTCGGCCTACCGACCTTAGCACACCCACAACCGTATACCATTAGGTGGCTTCACCCAGGGAGAGATCTTTGCATCCGCTAGTAGTGTCGCCTTCCGTACAACATCAAGCCAATCACGGATCAGGTATTATGTGATATTGCTCCTCTTAATGTAGCTCATGTATTATTGGGTCAGCCATACTTATGGAAGGGACATGATGTGTATGAGTCTAGGCCTCATTCTTTTTTTATTACTTTGGGAAATCAATTGTACAGGATACCAGAGGTAGTAATGCCTCCTGCAATCTCCTTGAATATTGCAAAACAACGCAGTAGATTGTTTCCCAAACCAGAAAATTTATTTTCCTTACAACTCACTCACAGGGAAAGAATAATATTGTGGCCACAATCTTGAAACATGGCTCCCTTACACAGCTGCAGCAAATGGAAAAAGTCGTGGAGGAATACGAGGACATTTTCTCCTCACCCACAGAGGTTCCTCTACGTTGTTAGGACAGGCACTCCATCGATCTAACCCCCGGAACACCGCCACCTGATATTGCCATACCTCATGTGATTACACAGACATAATCCACACATGTATTGTCTAAGGAAACCAAATTTATTGAATGCATCCAACATGTCCGCCAGCAGGTCCACGACATCTTAGACAAATCTAATACCAAGTTCACAGAATTTTCCTCTCATGGAGGAACTTAACGAAATGGGGACCATTGCTTCCTAAGGAGGGAGGAATGATCCAGGTGGATATTGGTGGCCATCCACCTATTCCATTTGGACCTGCACCATCAGTTCTTTCGGTTTTTCAGTTTCAACACACCTTACTATTTTTAGCAAGTTTTCGGGTCTTGAGCTTCCGGAGCCGTTTGGAGGCCCTAATGATCAAGGTGGATATTGGTGGCCACCCACCTATTCCATTTGAAATCCCACCATTGGTTCTTTCAATTTTTTTTTTTCGACACAACTTACTATTTTTAGCAATTTTCCGGGTCCTGAACTTTCGGAGCCGTTTTGGGGCCCTAAACGATGTTTTTTGGGAAAACAAAGAGCAACACGAGTCCTTGGACCTATATTTATCACAAAAAAAAAATGTATTCCTAGGATATATATTTATAACGAGGTATGGTGCGCGTCAAATGGAGATCGTATGCCAAAGTTACGTCCTGGGAAGTTGAAACACCAATTTACCCAAATGGGGCCCATAGTTTTGGCGCTTCATCTCCTAGGGTTAGGTTTTTGGATGTTTAGGGTTTTCCATTATTTCTAAATAATAAATAGGACCTTGAGCCTCATTGTAACACAGCTCATAGGCTTGTAGCCACCACATATATTCTCAGAGATAAGCTACCATCACCCTAGCTAGTTTATTTCCATTCTGTCTGCAAGCAAATTTAAGTTCTTTGATATTAATGAAATGAAGTGTTATTTCCACTGCATCTTTGTATTTATGGTTATATGTGTATTCTGTTTCATTCCTGCATAAATCCAGTTCATTACTTATTTGAATATTTCCTCACCAATGAGATCCATAAAATCATTGACTTTAGGTTCCCTTCTTCATCCAATTTCTGCAATGAAAATGGGAATTTTTCTGCTTGAAAATAAAAGAACATATATACAAGAATGGAAGTATACTTGAATACTCCTTCAGTTGGTAACTTTAGGAGTTGTTCATGTATGATTTCAGCCAAAAAATGACTAAAATTAAAAACAACTAAAGGCTTTTGATTGGTAGAGAAAATTGACATGAAACCGAGAATGGGTTCATCAATCTACTCATCAGAATAATAAACTAGAAGGTGTGAAAGCACAAAAATGATGTGTTTGGCCTTATCAGGGAACATGGCAGAAGCATAGGGTGGTTTCTTCTTGGGAAATTGGGCATTCTCAAGCAGGAAAATGTAAAAAATTTGTGTTCTCTTGGAGAAATATAATTTCTCGTATAGTTCATTAAAGGCTTCTGTTTGGTCAATTTAGTGTGTCCTAAATTGCTGCGTTTAATTTTTCAATCCGGGATTCGTAAGCTGATGAAGTGCGGCGCACTATATGTGCAAGATAACCTATTTCTTAACTTTTTGTCGTTTTTGGTTTTCTAAGATGAAATGGAAATTATAAAAATGAAAAAAAGTATGGTTATGTTTGTTCAAGGAAATGATATCCTCTATAATGATTTACCAACTTGAAACTTAAAAAGGAATTTGAAACTTACAATGACAAAACTTGAAAGGAAATGAAAATGTGCTGCTAGTCTAATAAATCAAAACAGTGAACTAGTGAGCATGAAACCAAACTATTCTTGCTGCTGTCTAAACACAAAGGAAACTATGCTTAAAGAAATCCAAAATTGCAACAAAGTAAATCTAAATCAGATTACATCAACTTGTCTTTTGATCCCTCATCATTAGTCCAGCTATGATTTTCGGAAGTAACCATAAACAACTTGAGTAACTGATATCTAACTTGCAGAAAGTAAACTAATATCAAACCATACATTCATAATTCAATCCCTCACCATCAGTCCAGCTGTGGCTTTCGGAGGTAACTGAAGATGTCATGCACAATTTAATACTTCTAACTTGCAGAAAGGAAACTAATACCAAACTACACATTTCATAATACAATCCCTCACCACATCGGTCTAGGTGACTTGGAACAAGCCCAGAAGATGTTATGAGCAATTTAATATATCTAGAATTTGCGAAGGAAACTAATATCAAACTACACATCCATAATTCAATCCCTCACCATCAGTCCAGCTGTGGCTTTCGGAGGCAACTGAAGATGTTATGAGCAATTTAATATATCTAAATCTAACTACTGAAACAAATGAGCAAAAATGAATTAAACAAAGCAGTACTGAAATTAAACAGAAACTAAGAAAAGCAAATTAGCAACAGAACAATGTTAATTCCATGTCATTAGTCAAAAAGTTATGCAAATGCCCAGGCTGCCTATCTATAACCTGAAACAAGAACACTGATCAGTAATCAATAACATAAAACATGAAAGACAGAAGTGAAATGGAAAGCATGAAAGTTTATAAATAGAAATGAAGCATATATACCATGAAAGATACAATGTATAAACATGTGAATGGATTATGGCACAATGAGCTTTAAAGAAATAAAATAAGAACTATACAATAATGCACAGAACCTTGGCAAGTGCAGGGGCCCTCTACACCAGCCTTGGCAACAATCTTCAAGTACGAATTATGTTGGAAAACAGAGTCTTGTTATATTAAAATGCAGTCATAACAGCAAGGTAGTATTACGACACAAAGGCAACGTAATTACATTACAGAGAAGAATAATAAAAGATAACAGAGACTAATTGAGACTAACTCCATATGTGTATGCAAACGTGTTATTTATAACAAAAGAAACATAACTAATTCCTAAAGTTTATGCTGGTGGAGAACACGTAGACCATTACGTCCATGGATCTAGGATCATGGCCGTATTTCAAAGTAAATCTATGAGGAGTGGATGCTTGAATTCGGCTATGGAGCCATGTCCAGATGTCGACTTGTCCTCCGCAACTCAGAAACGGCCATATGAACCTTCACGTGACACACGAAAGCAGTCACAATCACCAAATAGGACTCGATTGTTCTTCAGTGGGCATGCTTTGACTTGACATCTTTAGATGGTTTGCTGACAATAGGTTAAAGACATGTCCTCTCTATCTGACTTTTGCCCACTATGGCTGATTTTTCTTTACATAGACACAGCAACATGGGTTCACAAAGCCATTTTGCTGAGGAAAATTTAAATAGCGGGAAAGTGGCAAATTCATGAGACTAGACCAAAAGAAATCTAATCAAGCAATGAGAATTTAAAAAATATAGTTAAAAACCATGTTAGATGCTCTTTTGCAATTAACATATAATGATATTGACAACTTGGGAGGTTGAGGTGAGTGAAAAAGGTATAGAAAAGTGTATGGAAAAGATGCAGAATTGAGACTCAACATACCCCCACTATGAAGGTGTTGCATGTCCTCATGCAACCAAAATTTTGATATTCCTTCCTTAGTTCATATGCCTTGACACTTCAGCCAGCACATCCAATCCTCTCCTCCTCTTCCTTGGAGCTGCCAACATTCTGGGTTTCTTCATTAAGCACCTAAATTTGATATTAACCAATGCTCTGCTCAACTTCTGGCATTTCCTTTTCAATTTCTTGTTCTTTTTCTGCCATATTCCCAGATGTAGCATGGTATTATCATGGATGATTTTGTCCAATTTACCTTGTTCCTTCAATGTCTCATTTTCATTTTTGATGTGCCTATTTAAAAGCTCTAGCTCAAAGACTTCCTGTTTTAGTGATTGGACTAAATCATCCTGTACTGTATGAGGCTGAATGGACGAAGTACTGGGACCTGTAGCTGCCTTTTCCAAATATTCTATATAGTCATATACTTCCTGCTGCTTGGGGTCTATATCAGGTGTCATTTTTATTGGGTTGTCCCCAAAATGTCGTGAAGGAGAGTTATCTTCAAAATCTGGCTGAGGAGGGCTCACATCAACATCTTGCTGAGAATGGGATGGACTATGGTCAATGTCTGACTGAGAATGAAATGAACCAGGTTCACTAACTGACTGAGATGGACTATGGTCAGCTGGGGACTGTTCAGATGTTTCCTCTCCCAAATCAATGAAATGAGGACCCTTCATTTGCGTTTTCCTCAATTTCCCCTTAAGTCTGTTGCTTCTTCTCACACGCTGTGGTACACTATCCTTTTTTTTTGTTTTCCTTTTTCTGTCTTCTTGGCCATAGAGGACTGTTTTTGAAGATAAATTAATCTTTCAGATAACACTTGGTGATCTTCTTCTTCAGAAGAAGGAGTTTGATGTATAGCCTCAATAGTTTTCCTCTCTTTTGGTGTTATTGGCTTCTTACCCTTGATTTCTTTCTTCTTCCTTTAACTCTTTTTCAATCAAAATTTTTACAAAGACATTATTGATATAGATATGGTTTCTACATCTCCCTAACCCACTTGAGCAGTCCGCAGACATTTTCATTACAAACTATTGAATAAGAAAATATGGGAGATTGAGGATCCGGTTATCTAGAAAATTCATCAGCAACCTGGTATGGTACATATACATGGACCCAAAACGGCCTTCACATGTAATGAATTTCTGAACAACTAGCAGCAAAGTAGCCCATTCCTCTTTCAATGCATGCACAGGAATTCCTCTTTTAAAAACAATTATGTCCATACCTTGGTTTCGTAAGATTGTTCTCCATGCTTCATCACTGATGCTTTTATTTTTAAACCAACGCTCACCCTCCTGAAGAAGTTCCGTGGCTGTTGCTATAGATGCTTCATTGACCACAAACTTAAGGTCTCCAATCTCTGCTTCCAAGCCATCAAACGACCTTGCGAATGCCTTCGTGACTTCTTTATGATAACCTCTGAATTTCTGGATAAACCGCAGCCAATTTGCTTTCTTCAATATATCCCTTACTTGCGGATATCCCTCCATAAACTTAGGTCCTTCCGGTTCTGCTCTTAGAAATTTACCCATTTTTCTTTCTGCTCTTCACAAATTTGCCTGCGTGAGGGTTCAACGGAAATAGAATGGCTGAATGCACGGAGATGAGCACAATGACTGTGGGTAAATGTCAGAGAGTGGTATACAGACTATAGCGTAGTAGAGAACGAAATGGAGTGAACAGAACAGAGAGGGGTTTTCATGAGCACAACAGAGATATGGTTGTGAGGTTAACAGAGTATAACACATCCGGCAGTGTTTTGAATTTTGGTGGCTGCACAATAAATATGAGCACGTTTAAACAACGGCTATAGATTTATGCGGCTGTAAGAGTCCATGGTCAAATCAATTACGTCTCATTGTCACTGGTGGAATATTAGAACATGAGTGAAGATCGGGGGTTTAATGATGGAACCGTTTGAGAATGAATGCGAGAGGATAATATGGAGATCGTGAAAGGTTACGGAATTGTCAATATAATCATTGCACATTATGGATGGAGCTTATGGTTCATAACTATATAAAAATGTGTTTTTCAATGCTATTTGAAATAATTTTGATTCATACCTTTGGAATCTTTGCCTTTTCCCTTGGTCTTCAACTAGTTACTCTTTATTGGTGTCTTGAATGCTCCATGTCTTCATTTTTGATCCTCTCACCTGCATTTTATTTCATGATTATGGAAATAACATCTGGCTGTACATTCTTTTGAAAACAGATTTGTAGCTGCAGAATCTGCTTCTGGCTGCGGAAATTGGAGTCAGTTGCGGAAACAGATGTCAGCTGCAGAAACTGACACAGCTATTATTTGGATGAATGGAGATGAACAGATGACAAATGACCAGATGGAAATGGTCATGAAAAAGAATTTTATTGATGAAATGGAATAAAATGAAGTGAAATGGAGTGAAATGAAATGGAATGAAGTGGAATGAAATGGAGTGGGTGGTCACAAAACTTGTGAAATGAAAGAGAGATTTTTTTTTGGAAAATATAAGGTGTCAGGTGTTCCTGATTTTCACCCAATATTTTCTGTATAAGACTGCCAATCAGTGATTGGTTTTCAGGCTTATACATTTTTTTTTTTTTTTTTTTTTTTAAACTGAAAATATTTAACTGAAAAGAACAAAAGCTAGGTTGGTGGAGAAGAAAAATTCTTCTGTACCAGCCTGATTGCAGAACTTTCTTGAAACATTTTGACAAAATCCTCTTTTGAGAGTGGCTTATGATAAACTTTTAATCTATGGCCATTCACAATAAGAGGAGTTTGAAACTCATCAATGGTCTTGATTCTTACCGCTCCATTGCTAAAGATCTTGTCAATCTCATATGGCCCAAGCCAATGAGTCCGAAATTTTCCTTGAAAATCTTTAAACTTGGAATCAAATAACAATGCCCAATCTCCTTCTTGAAACTTCTTCTCTTTGATGTACTTGTCATGCCATTTAGCTCTTTGATATTGAACTAGATAAGTTCTTAGAATTGCCTCTTGTCTGATCTCATCTAGCTCATTCAACTGCTCCATTCTATGCTTTTGGGCTTCTGATAAGTCCATCCCCAACTGAACTGCTATCTTGAGGGTCTTGACTTGGAACTCAATGGGGAGCAGGACTTCTTTCCCATAAACAAGTTCATAGGGAGAATGTCCTGTTGTATTTCTCCATGTAGTTCTGTAGGCCCACAAGGCTTCAGGAAGCCTTTCTGCCCAATCTCTTCTATGTAGATGAACAATTTTGGTGATGATACTTTCAAGAAATTTATTTGTGGACTCCACTTGACCATTTTCTTGCGGATGGTAAGGAGTAGATCTTCTGTGCTTGATTTTGTATTCTTCCATCAACTTCTCCACCAAATTGGATGTGAATTGGCTCCCCTGATCTGTCACAATTTCTCTTGAAACACCAAAGCGAGTAAAAATATCCTCATAAAGAAAATGAACAACTGAATTTTCAGTAGCAGATACTAATGCTTTGGCTTCTACCCATTTAGTAACATAATCAGTACAAACCAATATATACTTCTTTTGCTTAGATGGTGGATTAATAGGTCCAATGAAATCTAAAGCCCATTTTTCAAAGGGTTCAATGAGTACCCGTGTTTGCAATGGCATTTCATTTGAAAGGGTAGGTTTCCCTACTCTTTGGCAGCTGTCACACCTTTTGACATATTGTTTTGCATCTTTGAAAAGGGAAGGCCAATAATATCCTAAAGAGAGGATTTTATAGGCCGTCCTTTTGTCTGCAAAGTGTCCGCCGCATGGTTCATCATGACATGCCTTAAGAATATCAAGCATTTCATCTTCCCTGACACATCTTCTGATCACAAGATCTGGCCCTGTTTTAAACAATTCGTTAGAAATCCATGAATATTTTGAACTCTCCTGAATAATTTTTCGGTTTTTCACTTGGAAATAAATGTGAAGGCAGTTTCCCTGTAACCAAATAGTTAGCAATATCTGCATACCAAGGAGTCTTAATAGTTACTGCAAACAAGTATTCATCAGGAAACTTATCCTCTACAGGAGAATCTTCTTTAGTATTCTGAATCCTAGACAAGAAATCAGCTACTGTATTATGTTTTCCTGGTCTATCCAACACAGTAATATTGAATTCTTGCAAAAGTAAAAGCCATCTTGTCACTTTGCCATTAGTAACAGGTTTGTTCATTAAATATCTAATTGCAGAATGGTCAGTATGAATAAAAGTTTCATAGCCTGTTATGTAATGTCTAAACTTATTAATTGCATGAACAACAGCTAAGAATTCTTTTTCAGTCACAGTATAATTCAACTCTGTGGGAGTCAAATTTTTACTGGTGTAATAAATGGCATAAGGAATTAAATCTTTTTGACCCAATACAGCTCCAAGAGCTGTATCTGAAGCATCTGTAGAAATATGGAAAGGAAGTTTCCAATTTGGTCCTCTCAAGATAGGTGCTTCAGATATTCTTGTTTTCAAAGTTTCAAAAGCTTATTGACAATCAGGATCCCATTTAAATTCACAGTCTTTTGTAAGCAACTTGAAGAGTGGAGATGCTATTTTAGTGAAGTTTTCTATAAATCTTCTATAGTAACTAGTAAATCCTAGAAAACTTCTAACATCTCTTTGACAATTTGGAATAGGCAACTTGGAGATGACTTCAACTTTGATCTATCAACCTTAATCCCATCTCCCGAAATATGATGTCCTAAAACAATCCCTTCAGTAAACATCATAAAGCATTTTTCATGGCTTAATGAAAGGTTTGTTTCTTTACATCTTATGAGAACTTTTTCCAAATTTTCTAATGCCTCTTTAAATGAATTACCATAAACTGTAAAATCATCCATATAAACTTCTACACAATCATGAATTAGATCAGAAAAAATTCCTAGTACTGCTCTTTGGAATGTTGCTGGTGCATTACATAACCCAAAAGGAAGCACTCGGTAGGCAAAAGTTCCCCATGGACAAGTAAATGTGGTCTTATCTTGATCTTCAGGTGCTACCTGAATTTGATTATAGCCACTAAAACCATCCAAGAATGAAAAGTACTTTTTACCCGCTAATGTGTCTAATACTTGATCGATAAAAGGCAAAGGAAAGTGATCCTTCAAAGTTGCTTTGTTCAATTCCCTGTAATCAATGCATACCCTCCATTTACCATTCTTTTTAGGTACTATAACCAGAGGAGAAACCCATCAGCTATCTGAAATTGGATAAATGAAGTTTACAATGAGTAGTTTTTGGAGCTCTTCTTTCACTATCTCCCTAAGATTTGGATTCATCCTTCTTTGAGGTTGTCTGATTGGTCTACTGTTTTCCTCAATATAGATATGATGGATGCAAGTCTTAAGATCAATACCTTTCATGTCAGTATACTCCCATGCAAATGCAGTAGAATGTTTTTGCAAGATTTTGGTTAGTTCTTCTTGTTGTGACTTTTCCAAATGTTTGTTGATATTCAATATTTTTCCTGGAAAAATCTCAATAGTAGAACTACCAAACTCTTCCATAGAGTAAAGAGACATTTGTCTTGATGATAAATATTCTATGTCAGATTCCAACCGAAATTGTGTGGGGTCATATTCTGAAGATGTCTCAAAATTTTCTAATGTGTTCAGAATTTGACTATCCTCACTGATTTCAGAAATGGTAAAGACAGGTTGTATAGTGTCCTCATCATCAACCCATTCATTGTCTCCTACTTCTGTGATTGCTTTTGCCGGAGGATACAAATTGAATTTCTTTGTCGAATTACCATTAGAAATGTACATATCCCCAAATCTACAACTAATAAAAGCATCAGCTGTGGCTAGCCAAGGTCTTCCTAAGATAAGTGGATGCCCTCCTAGATTACTCTTGGGAGTCAAAATCATAAAATCTACTGGATATTCCCAAGAATCTAAGGAGACTGAAATATCTTCTAATACACCATCCGGTTTAATAATTGATCGATCTGCAAGTTGCAGTAAAGTAGGTGTAAAAAGAAGGTTAGGAAGTTTTAGCTGGTCCATAGTCTGTCTACTCATAATGTTGATAGCAGCCCCTAAGTCAATCAATGTGTTTGGAATTTCTATCCCATTTATATGTGTCTTGACAATTGGACTTCCCGGATCTACATACTTCTGCATGGTAATTTTTCCCATCATAATATCTGCAATCTTTCCTACCAGGTGGATTCTTCTTGTGTCTTTTAGTTTCCTTCCTGGTTTTTTGAAACTCAACTCCTTTATTGTTTTTGCTAGAATAGGAATCTCTCGAATGGCTTGTAGCAAGGGAATATTGATACAAACATTCTTCAATTCATCTAGAAAGTCATAGTTAGGCAACAAGATTTGTTTTTCCACCCCCTTGTCAATTTGTAGTCTTTCAGGAAAAGGAGGTGTAGATAAAGATGCAGGTTGCTCAACTATAGGAGTTGTGGGTGTTGACTTTTCTTTTTTCTTTTTGAATGTTTGAATTTTGAAGAGATTCTTCCTTAGAACCCTTATTGACTTGAAGAGAGTCCTCCTCAGAGGTATCTTTCTCTTGAATATCTATAGAAGGTTTTTCTAAAACTCTACCAGATCTGAGTTGTACATCGTTGAGAGGAACAATCATATAGGTAGGAAATTGTTGTCCTTCTACCATGTAAGTATTCCGAGGATTTTTATTGTTAGGATTTGGCAATGGCTGAGCTGGAAGTTGATTTGTCTTTTGTTGGTATGGGAGCATGAGTTGAGGATTTGGATTTTGTTGATAAGGTTGTTGTTGTGGAAATGGCAATGAAAGTTGTGGATTTGGGTTTGGAAGTTGTGGAGCTTGTTGATTTTGAAAAGATGGAGGATATTGATAAAATTGAGCAAATATCCCATAAGGATTTTGCATCCCTTGTACCCATGGCTGATATGGATTCTGATGTTGGGGCCAAGGTTGTTGCCAAGGATTCCAATTTGGTGGGGTTTGAAAATTCATAGGGTTGTTAAACCCTTGAGTTTGTTGTCCCTGCCAAGGTCTCCTTGCAACAAAACAGAGAGATTATACTGAATTTGGGTCTTCTTGAAAGACAACTTTGAGTCCAGGAATTGAAGGACAATCGTTGATCTCATGATTCTCTGAGCAAATCATACATGTTTCTACAACTTTTGCATCCAAGGGACATTCCCTTAAAGCATTTTTCTTCCTACATTTCGGACAAAAGATGGCTAAAGCATATGTTTCTGCTTTCTGCTTGTTTTGGATTTTAAGGGTGTCTAGTTGTTCACTAAGGCTCCCTAAGATATCAGTTTTGAACTCATCAAGCATATTACCAATCTCTGCCCTACTTACTGATCCAGTTGCACATTTGTTAGCCCTAATAAGAGAAGGATCCCTAGGCCCTTTTCCTGTTTTAGATTTTCCTCTTGAGAGATGGACACATAGTTCTGTTATGTCACGAAGTGGGAGCTGAGAAATGTCTCCTTTCCCCATCATATTTAAAATATCTATCCATTCATCTCTAATGGATTTTAATATGAGGGCTTTCAAGGTTTCATCATCTAAATTGCTCATCTTTTCTCTTTTCAAGTTGTATTGAAATCTTTCAAGTAAATCTTCCAAATTTCCATCTTCTTTTTGCATCATTTTGAATACCTCATCCTTGTGATTGGTGGGCATACAATAGTCCAAGTATCTATCCAAAAATGTTTGTTTCATATCATTCCAAGTCCTAATAGATTGAGTGGCTAATCCCATGAACCATTTCAAAGCAGATCCCTTCAATGTTGAAGGAAACAGTTTGAGTTTTTTAGAGTCTTCCATATAATCATAAGTTCGGCACACGACTTCAAACTCAAACAGAAATGTTTCAGGATCCTCACTTCGCAATCCATAAAAGTTAGGGAGAACAGATGGTGAGATATTTTTCATCGTTGTATGAGTTTCCTCATCAACTATAGGGAATCCAAACAAGTTGTCTCCTTCCCTATTTCCTCCATTATTTCTTTCACCATTGTTGTCTCCATTGTTTCCTCCTCTTCTACCTCTACCTCTACCTCCATCTATTACTTCCTCTGCCATGATAGTCTCTTTAGAGTCCTTAAAGTCCTCTAGTTCTTCTATCAAGGGAGGATGAGAGAGAGTTTCTTTGTTTTCTAAATGGGATTTAGTAGATGGTATAGGAGAATCCTCTAATTCAGCTGCTCCTTGAATTCCAAAAATCTTAAGGCTAGGGGTAAATGGTGGTGAATCTGGTCTATGCCTTGAAGAAGATGGAGTTGTGAAAATCGAACTCTTGGCTTTAGCTATAAACCTTCCCCTAGAATCTCTTGCTCTATGCATGTCATTTTTTTTTATTTTTTATTTTTTTAAAAGTTGGGCTAATAATTCTCTTTCTGATCTTCCAGGTCACACTAGGTGCAAGAAGAGAGCATACTTAAGAAATTACCGAACCAATAACTCTCTTTTCTGATCCTCCAGATCACACTAGGTGCAAGAGGAGAGCATACTTCAAGAAGTTATCAAGTTTTCCCTTCTTTTATTATTTTGTGTTTTTTTTAAGAAATTGGCTACCTAGTTACACTTCCCCGGCAACGGTGCCAAAATGTTTGGTCAATTTAGTGTGTCCTAAATTGCTACATTAATTTATCAATCCGGGATTCGTAAGCTGATGAAGTGCGGCGCACTATATGTGCAAGATAACCTATTTCTTAACTTTTTGTCATTTTTGGTTTTCTAAGATGAAATGAAAATTCTAAAATGAAAACAAGTATGGTTATGTTTGTTCAAGGAAATGATATCCTCTATAATGATTTACCAACTTGAAACTTAAAAAGGAATTTGAAACTTACAATGACAAAACTTGAAAGGAAATGAAAATGTGCTGCTGAAATGAAAAGGTGCTGCTAGTCTAATAAATCAAAACAGTGAACTAGTGAGCATGAAACCAAACTATTCTTGCTTCTGTCTAAACACAAAAGAAACTATGCTGAAAGAAATCCAAAAGTTGCAATAAAGTAAATCTAAATCAAATTACATCAACTTGTCTTCTGATCCCTCATCATTAGTCCAGCTATGATTTTCGGAAGTAACCATAAACAACTTGAGTAATTGATATCTAATTTGCAGAAAGTAAACTAATATCAAACCATACATTCATAATTCAATCCCTCACCATCAGTCCAGCTGTGGCTTTCGGAGGTAACTGAAGATGTCATGCACAATTTAATATATCTAAATTTGCATAAAGGAAACTAATACCAAACTACACATTTCATAATACAATCCCTCACCATCAGTCCAGCTGTGGCTTTCGGAGGCAACTGAAGATGTTATGAGCAGTTTAATATATCTAAATTTGCAGAAAGAAAACTAATACTAAACTACACATTCCATAATACAATCCCTCACCATCAGTCCAGCTGTGGCTTTCGGAGGCAACTGAAGATGTTATGAGCAGTTTAATATATCTAAATTTAACTACTGAAGCAAATAAGCAAAACTGAATTAAACAAAGCAGTACTGAAATTAAACAGAAACTAAGAAAAGAAAATTAGCAGCAGAACAATGTTAATTCCATGTCATTAGTCAAAAATTTATGCAAATGCCCGGGCTGCCTATCTATAACCTGAAACAAGAACACTGATCAGTAATCAATAACATAAAACATGAAAGACAGAAGTGAAATGGAAAGCATGAAAGTTTATCAACAGAAATGAAGCATATATACCATGAAAGATGAAATGTATAAACATGTGAATGGATTATGGCACAATGAGCTTTAAAGAAATAAAATAAGAACTATACAATAATGCACAGAACCTTGGCAAGTGCAGGGGCCCTCTACACCAGCCTTGGCAACAATCTTCAAGTACGAATTATGTTGGAAAACATATTCTTCTTTTATTAAAATGCAGTCATAACAGTAAGGTAGTATTACGGCACAAAGGCAGCGTAATTACATTACAGAGCAAACTAATAAAAGATAACAGAGACTAATCAAGACTAACTCCATATGCGTATGCAAACACATTATTTATAACAAAAGAAACATAACTAATTCCTAAAGTTTATGCTGGTGGAGAACACGTAGACCATTACGTCCACGGATCTAGGATCATGGCCGTATTGAAAAGTAAATCTATGAGGAGTGGATGTTTGAATTCGGCTAAGGAGCCATGTACAGATGTTGATTTATCCTCCACAACTCAGAAACGGCCATATGAACCTTCACGTGACACGAAACAGAGTCCTGTCACCGTGGGACTCTACGGTTGACTTCCATTTGGACGCCTTTGACCGCGGCTTCTTTAGATGAGTTTGCTCGAGCCAATAGGACACGAACCATGTCCACATCATTTCTGACTTGCCCATGTGGCTCGTTTTTCCTGTAGACACCTATAACATAGAGTTTCACAAAATGGCTGCGGAAAGTTGCAGCAGCTGCGGAAAGTGGCAAGATTCCGCAGCTAGATGAACAAAATCTAAATCAAACAGCAAACACAAAAATATAGTTAAAAACCATGTTAGATGCTCTTTTTCAATTAATATACAATGATATTGACAACTTGGGAGGTTCAGGTGAGTGAAAAAGGTATAGAAAAGTATATGGAAAAGATGCAGATTTGAGACTCAACAACTTCCATATAAAATGGTGCATTGGCTTCAATAAGAGGGACCTACATCATTTTTTCAATGGTTTTGGAAGTGATGGTGAATAATATTTCTCCATTTGGGGTTACAATGACTCTTTAGTTTGGTAAGTAACATTCCTACCATTTTCTAATGAATTTTGGGAAAAGATGGGCCTGAGGGATGATGTAATGAGGTAAATTGGACTCCCAGAGTCCAATTTCATCAGTTTTTTCAATGAATTTATCTTCGAGCCAACAATAGAGTTCAAAAATGTCGAGCTCACACTTAGTCTCTACAATTTTGTAATCCATGTCTGCAAGAGGGATATGATCAAGATCAATAGGGGAGGAAGAATCTGGTTGATTGTGTCTTCATTATTCTTCTTTATAGGAGTCATATTGATAATTTTAATCATAGTAACAGGAAGGCAATGGTGAATTACCAGGGATTTTATCTGTGAGTTGAAAATCAGTGGCAATGGTGTCTTTTCCTATGATTGATTAGTCCTATGTCGGGTATGATGGTTGACTGCAATGAAAAAGCTTTGGTGATGAAGGAAGGGTGAGTGATATGAAAAAAAGGAATTAAAATGGTGGTGAAAGGGGTTTTTATGGCTACGGAGTAGTTTCTGTTTGGGGCACGGGTCCGTTGAAATTTCGAACGGTATCCTGAGAATGCATTTAATTGGGTAATGGTCTATGCCATGTGTCAGGTGATGAATGGAGGGAGGCTCAGGAGAAATTTGGTGGGAACGAATGGTAGAGAAGCGGTTTTCGGAGGGGGGTCGAGGCGGTTAATGGTTTATGGGGGGGGGTGTGAAACACTGTGGTGTTGACACATCAAGTGTGCTTTGCGGGGAGGAAAACCAATTTTCGAACCCCCGGTAAAGGGAGGATGGCAAGGGGGGCAAAAAAAGTCTGTGGAGTGTTGATTTAGCATAGGAATAATCTGACAGCTGGGAGAAGCTTGAGGCTTAATCACATGCAACAAACCCTTTTTGTCGTTTACCAACCTTAATACATGCACGGTGAACTTTGATTTAAATCATATGCCTTCCAAACTTGGATAACACATATGAACACAATATTTCGGGCTATAACGCATATATTCAAAAGATTTCTAACTTAGGATAGATACATATGATGTAAAATTTAACCCACTGTATACACCTTCTATATGTTTTTTCTTCCCTTGGATGATGAAGAGTTCTCAAGCTTAATGGATTTCAAATGCAGATAGCGTCCCAAACTGGTGGATATGGGGCTATAGGTGTTAACCTTTTATATATGCAGAGAATGTGATCTCTGTGAATGATATGCTTTCTCCTAGATGGAATATTGTAATATTTCAACATTTTTAATCCACTAAGGACTCTATGAAATTCTATATAACCAATATATTTTTAATTATGAAGAGGTTTTATGAAACCATGCATCACATTGACTAGTTCCATGGAACCATGTTGGCCTTCAGAATG
Source organism: Pinus albicaulis (assembly GCA_034641835.2). Taxonomy (NCBI): domain Eukaryota; kingdom Viridiplantae; phylum Streptophyta; class Pinopsida; order Pinales; family Pinaceae; genus Pinus; species Pinus albicaulis. Next base: position 1,015,057,105 of record CM076574.1, on the reverse strand, counting down.
CAGGAATCACCACAAATTTGGGCCTTACTGTGTTGAAGTGTCGTAAAATATTTACACAAGGATATTGTTATTGGACAAGAGTTGGTGCTTTGTTGTGACTATAATTATTGTTCAATGTTTTGTGTTGTTTAACTTTTCTCTTGCATATCTAAATCACGAGTTGCATAACTAAACACATCCCTGCCATTCTCTTTTTGTTTATTTATATTTTATCAATTCATTTCCAATATGAAATGATATGGGATTTGTTTCCGCATAGCTCTTGCAAAACCTTAAGCTGTAATTTCTGAAGAATATTATGAAGAAATGAAATCCAAATATAATGGTGTTGAGTAAGGGCTCAATACAAGACCATCAAGGTTAAGAAGAGGATATTTCTCATGTTTTCCGTCTTCTGCAAATGCCAATAATACTTGTAAGAAAATTGTTAACCATCTCTTTCTCAAATTTTGTTGAACATATTGAATTTTAACAGAACTATATTTTAGATGATTCCATGATTTTCAATTCTATAATTTTTTTTTTCAATGGTTATGTAGCCGAAATGCAAATCAGACAAATGAGCATCCAATCATCTAATCTAGCAGGCGATTATGAGTTGGCTTTGGAGGATGAAACATGAATTTCTCCAAAGCAGGGAATGATTTTTCCATTTCAGCCACTAGCCATGTCTCTTGAAAATGTCAAATACTTTGTTGACATGTTGGAATGAAGGTTTGTTCTCCTTTGTTCTTTATTTTGTGCTCTAATCTCTCTCAGGCAGTGCTCTCGAGTGAAGCGATCATAATTGGATTTCATTGTTTTGAGGGTCTTTTATATATGTTTGTGTTATGCGTTGTCTTATGTTATCTTATTTGTATATATTTGTGTTCGTATGTTGTCTCGTCTGTATGTATGCACATTTGTTGATTATTCTGTGATGTCTTATTCAATGTCTTATTATACTCTTTTATATGCACTAGGAATTTATTTTTTTATCATTTTTAGTAGTATAGTAGGAAATAGAGGTTATCAAGACGGTCTTCTTTCTTTAGCTTTGTTAGATAATCTTAGACAATTTAGATTTTGGACTAATTATAACTCAACCATATGGTCTATAGACCTAGTTTCACAATGGGTAGGTTGCGACCATTTGGCTATGGATGCTCATGATGTATTACTTGCTGAAATTTGAAGAAATAGAAAGGCACCACCTCAAATTTCAAAAACAAAAACAAAAAACAAAAAATCTTTTATAATATTGTAAATTTGATAAAAAAGGTTGTAATTTATATATAAATATAATAATTATTAAAAATTTACATTAAAAAATTAGAAATAAATTAAAAAAATTCGGGAAAAAAACTTCAAAATAGTGTATTATAAATTTATAGTGACAAATGTATAATATATGTCACTTGAATTTATTTTAGCTAGTTGGGAGAAATGACTATTATTCTCCATTTCAAATTTAATTCTAGAAATTAATATGATGAACTTATATCCATTATATTATTGTTATGGTTTCGAGCCTTTTTTTGTGGATTAAGATTGTATTACCCCAAAATTTCAGCATACATCAGATAAGTATATATTTTTTCATGCAAAGCTTGATCTCAATTTGTCACTAGGGAAACTAGATTTGTTGACCATTAACTGAAGTTCAAGTAAATTCAAATAAAAACAATTGAAACTTAGAAACTGTTGAGAGTACCATATACTGAACTACAAAATAAATAAAGCAATTTCCTTATGGCATGACATGATATCAAGATTATAAAGAGATGAATGGCACTGGGTCTTGAGCACTGGTATGGACTGGAGCACGAGGTTTTATGTATGTGTTTCCAGATGAGATTGCCGAGCATCCAAACTAGCCAGAAAAGAGAAATGGTGTCATTGCACCTGATTGATTTCATTAAAAGAGGGGATGATATCATTGTGGTATTCATGCTTTTCCTTTAAGACCTTACCCATAAGAGATTTCATCTGCCAATAGAGGGTAATGTAGTACAAGAATTGGCTTCGTCTTCCCTTGGTATGATCGAGGCCAGGAACCCAATTAGATACCCCCTTCAAGATTTCCAAATTTGAATAAGCTTAAAGATCATTTGTTGTGAGGGCTTCAAGTTGATGGATTTCTTCACAAATTTTAAGGGGTGTGGAAAAATGGAAGATGGTTACAACTTCGGGCATGCACTTATACTCTCTAACCGCTTGGCGATTGTGGATTCATTGTCAGGGTATAATGCACCAGAATGAAAATACCCAAGCTAGATAGTTAAACCCCAACAACCCAGAACTCAAGGAAATAAGGCTAAGAAAACCTGCAAGATGCAAAACCAAGGGATTCTATGAAACCAAAGTGGGCAAGGCCAGTAAACAGAGAGGAAAAAATGACCATAATTGACAGATGGAATTCTTTTGGCAAGGTTTGAGCATGCTATGAGAAATAAAAATTCCACCCACATCCAAACCCAACTGGACCCGAAAGAAGCCAACCAACGTCCACCAATGAAAGACAAAACCAGAGAAAAATATTAATGAACCAATGGGATAAGAAAATACCTTGAGATTTCCAACCCATCAAGCCCAGATCGAAAAATTTGTGCACTCTAAAGGATGGCAAACGTCACAGGAACCTACAACCACTAGCTTCGAAGGAGCAAGTGAAGTCCATAAATTTGAATCCCTCTCTGACCAAAGACTAATTCCTAATCATTTCTAAACCACCACAATCTTTGTCACGAACCTCCAGACTCATAGACTAGTATATCATGCATGCAAGCACAAGTTAATTCGGGTCCATCACAGGATTCCAACATTTATGCCTTGTGAGCAACCCACTAATCATTCCATGACTCTGAAAATTTACCACCGCACATGAACCTTCTTCTATGAACCACCCAAGGGAATTGTCCCACCTATGGCAGGGGAAAGTCCCAGTGATACCATAAAATTCAGGGAGTAAGCTCTCCCCTCGCAGAGCAAACATATGAAGGAAGGCTTGACATTGGAGATAACCCCCTTTGACATTGGAGTACACTCTCCCCTTTTTTATATTTGGTTCACATTTATATTGCATGGGGAGGGTTGGCCACGTCGCCACCCTTCATCCCCCACCCCCCCTAAATGCTATAGGAGACAATGCTGTGGCAGACTTGTCCCCAACCTCGAACATCCCATCAACCAATACCGTGATGAGGGGGTTTTGAGTCTTCTCATTAAATTGACTTGAACTTTGAAAACCACCTACCTTTATTTTAAAGATAAGGGCTGAGATATTATGTTCTATATATATATATATATATATATATATATATATAGGTATAATTTAGATTATAAATAAAATTATAGTAAAAATAAAAAAGTTATTAAATTACTATAAGTATTTTTTTTAATTAATTATGTGTAATATAGATTTTTTAATTAAAAAATTAGGCTTTTTAATATATTAAAATTTTTATAATGACTTGAGTTTTTAAATAATAAAAATATTGCAATTAATAAATATTAAAAGCTTTACTATGACATTTTAATTTTCTAATGCCACTAATTAAAAGAAAAAAATCAAAATTTATTAATTATTTGATTTTAATGAAGTACATTATTTAACGTAACTTTATACTATATTTACAAATATTGCACTTTTATCCTAAAATAAATTTTACAAATATTGTATTTTATACTAAAATAAATAATAAATAATCATAAAATTAAAAAAAAAATGAAAATAAAATTTAATAAAAAAAATTATAATTTTATAATAAAATAACAAGAATATTAAATCTAAAATATTATAGTTAACATAGTTTTATAATAAGTCATTAGATTATATTAACCGTCCTAATTGGAGGGTTGAAGTATCCATAATTCTCATACCAGAGTTGATGTGGAATTGTGTTACATGTCCTCATAATCCATAATCCTCATCCAAGAATTAAGGTGGAATTGTGTTACCAACCATTGAAATTTAAATTTCATTTGCTCAACTGCTAGAAAAGAAGGCAGTGGATGGAATGGAATCCAATTACTCATAAGACATCATCCCCATCCAAAAATTGACATGGAATTGTGTTACCTACCATTGGAATTTAAATTTCCTTTGCTCAATGGCTGGAAAATAAGGCGGTCGATGGAAAGGAATTCAATTAGGTTGAAACGAAGGTTTATTTTGTGCTCGGTTCTCTCTTAGTCATTTTTTCATTGTTTTGAGGGTCTCTTATAGATGTTTGTGTTATGCGTTGTCTTGTTCTATCTCCTCTGTATATGTTTGTGTTGTGTCGTTTGTATCATGGTTTTAAAAACCAGTCGTCCAGGCTCGGAACCGGCCGAGTCGACCGAGCCAAAGGGATGGCCGGTCCGACTCGGCGGTTAAACCGGTCAGGCGGCCGGTTTGTGACTGAGCCAGCCGAGCCATACATCGACTCGGCCGAGCTCGAGTTAGCTCGGCCGGTCAGCTCCAGCCGGTCGCGGGCCCCAAAAATTCCCTAAAAACGGACTTGAAAATCGTTTTTTTTGTTGTTTTTAGGTTTTGTTTACCTTATCTAACCCCTCCCCATCCTATTTAATCAACCCAACCCCTCTCAATACCTCACATCCATATCATTCAATTTTCTTGAACATTTGTGAGGATTTTGTGAAGAGTTGTGGAGTTAGTTTTGGAGCATCGTTGAGGAGTCTTTTGGGCAAGCTTTGGAGCAGCAGTGAGGAGCTTATTGGGCAAGATTTGGAGCAGCATTGAGAATTTGGTTTGTTGGAGTTGCATTGAGGAGGCTAGAGGCTAGAGGTATTTATTTTTTCTCTTCTAAAATTTGTCTTTGCTTGTTTTATTTATTTTGAAAATCTAAAAATGGTAAACATAGTTTTTGTTGAAAGAAATGAACATAGAATGAATAGTATTTTTTTGTTTTCATTTTCAAATTTAAACCTTTTCTTTCCAAGTCAAAAACTCAGTCCAAAATGGCCCCTAGAGAGAAAGATGCTGCTTGGGCATATGCTGAAATGGTTGATGATCAAATGTATTGCAAATTTTGCAAGAAAAAAATTAGGGGGGGTGCAGGGGGAATTCATAGACTGAAACTACATTTGGCTGGTCTTAGAGGAAAAATTACTCCATGTGAAGCACAAAACATTGGGGAAATTAAGAAGGAGTTGAAAGAACAATTTCAGAAGTTTTAGGATGATAAAATTAGGCAAAAATAAATACAGGATGAAATTGGGAGGAAGAGAAATCTACAACATATGATGGATGCCAACCCAAGTTTTGATTATGAGGGTTCTTCATCTATCCCTTGCAATAATGCATCAAACCCCTTTCGCTATGTTCCTCCCTCTATGGAGTCTATTTCTGAAAAGGGTAAGGGTGCAATGAGAAATAGGGGTACTATCAAAAAAAAATTCGTGCCCTCTTCTCCCTCTGATAGTGCAACAACACATGGTCCTAGTCCTCCAACTGTGCAACCCACTTTAGATGCTCATTGGAAAAAAGAATTGAGAGATGTTGCTTGTGATTACATTGATAGATGGTGGTATGATTATGATATTCCCTTCAACGCTACTTGTTCACCACATTATGAACCTATTTTTGATGCCATATATGCTGTTGGAAAGGGCTTCAAAGGCCCTACTATGCATGAGTTAAGAGGATCTCTTTTGAAAAAAGAGATTATGAACATTGATGATTATTTGAAAGAGTTCAAAAACTCATGGGCACATACAGGATGTACCATCATGTCAGATGGATGGACTGATCAAAGGAACCGTACCATCATAAACTTTCTTGTCTTTTTCCCAAGGGAAACCATGTTTCTAAAATCAGTTGATGCATCTGATAGGGTGAAAGATGCACATTTGTTGTTTCATCTTTTGGATGAGGCCGTTGAAGAGGTGGGGGTGGAAAATGTTGTTCAAATCATCACAGACAATGCCTCTAACTATGTTCTTGCTGGTAAATTTTTAGAGGAAAAACACCGAACTGTCTTTTGGACCCCATGTGCTGCACATTGCATAGACCTCATGCTTGAGGATATTGGCAAAATAGACTGAATCAAGAACACTATAGAGCATGCCAATTGCATCACAAAATATATTTACAATCACTCATGGAATCTGAATCTGATGAGGAAAAACACAGGGGGCAAGGAAATTATTAGGCCTGTCATCACTAGATTTGCAACACATTTTTTGACATTGCAATCTATGCTTTCCCAACATAGAAACTTGAAAAATTTGTTTTCTAGTGATGAATGGAATTAATGTCAGTGGGCTCGCAAATAGGATGGCAAAGATGTGAAAAGGAAAGTCAATCAAGAAATATTTTGGAAAAAGGCAGCAGAGATTGTGAAACTTGCTGAGCCACTGGTTAAGGTGTTGCGCTTGGTGGATGGGGAAATATTGGCTATGGGCTTCATTTATGAGGCTATGGATCAAGAAAAGGAGAAAATAAGGGCAACATACAAGGACAGAGTGGGTAAGTATGGGCCCATTTTGGAAATAATTGATTAGAAATGGAACAATCAACTCCATCGCCCTATACATGCAGCTGGGTATTTTCTGAACCCAAGGTATCATTATAAAGCTCAGGAAGCAAGAGCTTTGACTAGGGAGGTTAGAGATGGATTGATTGACTGCATTGATCACATGATCCCCATAGAGAGTGAGCAGTTGAAGATACACAATCAGATCACTATGTTGAACCAAGCCACAGGTACCTTTAGCAAGAACCTTGCAAGGATTACAAGGGAATTAGATGATCCAGGTAAACAAAGAATTTCAATTTTCAAATTCATATTTTATTATTTTGTATAATTGTTTATAATTTCAATTTCAAAGTTGGATATAAATTGTTGAGCTAATTGAAACTCATTTTTTGCAGCACAATGGTGGGAGGCATTTGGTAGCCATTGTCTTGAATTGCAGAAGTTTGTAATCCGCATTTTGAGTCAAACTTGCAGTGCTTCTGGGTGTGAGCACAATTGGTATGTCTTTGAGAGGATTCACACAAAGAAGAGAAACCATTTGGAGAAAAAACGGTTAAATGATCTAGTGTATGTCCAGTACAACCTCCGACTAAGACGCAACCAATTGCTGAACAAAAGACCTGATTCAGATCCCATTGTGTTGGAGGATATTGATCCAACATCAGATTGGGTAGTGGAGACTTGTCCACCAGAGTTTGACTCTGATGAGGATATTGGTGTGGGGATTGAATTTGATACACAAGTAGAGGCTATGCTCAAGGCAGATCCACTAGTAGCAGACCCAGTCCCAAGCCCTCCAGTCGCAGGCATAGGCACTTCCTCTAGTCAGCCACGACGGAGGCACATAACTCGTCTATCTCAAAGTGGTAAGGGCAGGTGTAAAGTTCCAGTTGAGGATGTTGATTCAGAGGAGGAGCGAACGGTTTCCCCCTCTGGTTCAGACTCAGATTTTGAGGAAGAGCCAGAGGACATTGGCTTGACAGATGTCTAGCAGGCTGCAGTAGTGATTATTCATGTTTTGTTGTGGAGACCATTTAGAACCTCCTTGTTTATGTTTTTTGTTTTGATCTCTATCTCATCATCATGTATTGGACAGTGCACTGGGTGCAATTTTGATATAATGGATATATTCATGAGCCTACTTTGATCATATGTTGTCTTTTGTCTATATTGTAATGCTTTGTGTTTGGAAACATGAATAAAAATCTTTAAAATTATGTTTTTTTACAAACAAAAATAATATTTAATGTATTTTTTACAAAAACAGAGTCTATGAAACCGAATTGGCCGAGTCGATACCGAGTCGGAGTCGGAGCCAACCCTCGGCCGAATCGGAACTTAATTCCGATTTTTAAAACTATGGTATGTATGCATGCATGTTTGTTGGTTATTCTGTGATGTGTATTCAATGTCGATTATCTTGGTGTAGGTGAACCTGTGATCCCTGAGAGAGGGGGAGAGGAAACCATGAAATTGGAAGCAGAAACTCACATGGATTTTAAGGTAAGTATTGCATTTTCCATTGTTTCCATTCTCTCTTTACCCATATAATTTGAGATTTGATGTAGTTCCTCAACATTCTGATTTAGATTTCTAAACTGTAGTGTTAAATTTAATTGCAGGATGGAAGGACCGGATGACACTTTGTTGTCCGTCGTCGGTGGAAGAAGTTACCATATGACATAATTAGTCATATTGTAGATCAGCCGTCTCTCATCATACAGATACATGTTCTCTCGTCATACATATTTTCTACTTTCATTCAAATAAATTTTACATGTTTTCTGCTTTAATAATTATTATAACAACCGTGCAGAAGAAAGAAGGGAATAATGGAATCCGGATGTCTGAATTTCGTAAAGTATATTAAATTGGATATGGTTCTTGTATTGCATTGTTAATAATTTTTTTACAATAATTAGTGAAAACTGTTCAAAGGAAATTCAAACCAGATGTCAAGCCTTTGATAAGTTTGGCTTCTGGATTCTCCTAGAATGCCGAAAAATATCCCTCTGAGGTTTCCAGTCATAAATCACCACTTCCTTCTCCCTGTTCTCCTTGAGGTGGACAGGATTGGTATCGGCCGCCATGACAATTGTCTTTACCTCTAGCGCCTCGGCTTCGAATATCAGGCACACAGTTATTTAATACTGTAACCTTTTAATCTGAATGCTTAGCTTAGGTCATTTTAGAATTTCATTTAGATTTGAAGGATAAATTTGCATTTAAAAGAAACAACTCTAAATGTTTTCCATGTATTTATCGATTCCTTGACTTGAATTATAAAAAAATGACTCTCAATGCTTTCATGTGTGTGTTTATCGATTTCTTGACTTGTATTATAAAGGTTCAATTCAAACCTCATTACTCTGGGTTATCATCGACTTGGCCGACGGGCGGAAGACAATTTGCGTCTGCTACATATAACGCCTCGTCTAAGTTTCGACTCCCGTCGTTGGCTTTGAATTTCATTAGGCTGCCTAGAGTATGTCACAACAATTAAATGCTTGTACCAGATATCAAGATTTTAGTAAGTTGGGTGTTGGGATTCTCCTAGAATGCAGAGAATGGCCTGAAGGACTCCCAACACTTCGATGAGCTATCTGAGAATTGCCTTCTTGGTGACGTGGAAAGGATTAGCACCGGCTGCTGTGACGATCACTTTTTCCTCTGGTTTCTCGGCTTTGAATTTCTTGCACGAAGGTAATGTAGGTTTTTTTTTGAATGCTTTATTTCTGTCAATTTAGAATTTCATTTAAATTTGAATGATAAATGTGTTGGTTAAAAAACTGGTTATAAATGTGTTTCTCGTGTATTTATCTATTTATGGACTTAATTAGAAAGAAATGACTCAATCTTTTTTTATGTCTATTTATCGATTTCTTGACTTGCAATTTAAAGGAAATTCTGTCCAAATCTCCATACCCTGACATCTCCAGTTTGGTCTCAGGAATGTCTTAGAATGCCAAGAATGGCCGCCAGGACTCCAACACTTCTGCCATGCGAAAGAGCCCTCTGCTTCCCATAAAGAATCGCCTTCTCGATGACGTGGAAAGGATTGGTACAGGCCGCCGTGACTATCACCTTCTCCTCTGGCGCCTCGGCTTCGAATCTTAGCCACAGTTATTTAGTATTATAGTCTTTTGAGTTGAATGCTTCATTCCCATCACTTCAGAATTTCATTAAATGTGTCCGCTGCACACAGCGGCTCGTCTAAAGTTCGATTCCCGTGCATTGAATTTCCATTAGGTTGTCTAAGTATATTTATATTTCGCATCTTTTCCTGAGGCAAACAACATATAGACTCTATATCGCTTCTCTAGATATGCAACAAAAATTAAATGCTCGTTCCCACGTCGTCGTTGTGATCTTTCTCCAATGTGTAAGCAGCATCTGAGTTTGCCATATTCATACGGGATGTCAGGATTTCAGTAAATTTGGTCTAGGGATTCAAACTCTGAGAATGGCCCGAAGGACTCCAACCCTAGGAATTGCCTTAAGGAATTTAGTAGCGAAAGAGCTATCTGAGGCTTCCATTAAGGAATCGCCTTCAACTTTGTGACGGGGAAAATACTGGCACGGGTCGCCGTGACGATCACCTTCTCCTCTTGTGCTTGGCTTCGAATCTCAGGAAGCAATTATGTATACTCTAGCCTTTTTTGTTCTGAATGCTTAGTTTCGTTCAATTTGATAAACATCTTTGGTTTTGATAAACAACGGATTTGTCTACAGAATAGTTAGGATGGTAATTGTCGAATTTGGTAAAAAAAATTTAAAAATAAAATAGTTGGAGTGTTTGAATTGCATTTTTTATAGTGGAAATGGATTCAGCACCATCAAAAACTCTTAGGGCACCCACAATACTGAAATTTAACAACTTTAAATAAAAATTTTAAAAATCTTTGCCAAAATATTTCAGAATTTTACCAAAATTTCTAGATTATTCTGTAAAATTTTTAGACTAACCCATGTCTCTAATTTTAACATGAGGCAATCTCTAAATATAAGACAACACAATTAAATGCTTGTTCACAAGTTGTATCTATGCCTTTTTCCAACATGTGACCAACATCTTCGTCTGCCATACCCAATGCCTAGTTTAGGGTTCGACTCCCATTGTTTTTTGGTGCCATTGAATTGCCATCCGCTTCTTTGAACTAATTTTGACACATAGTTTATCTCTAGATAGCCACTTTACATTAAACATTGAAGGAATGTTTGACATGGAGATAGCCACTTTACATTGTAGTATTTTCTTTGAACTAATTTTGACACATAGTTTATCTCTAGATGGCCACTTTACATTAAACATTGAAGGAATGTTTGACATGGAGATAGCCACTTTACATTGTAGTATACTCTCCCTTTTGTGTTTTTATTTTCATTTATATCTTCGCCCTTTACATTGGGCTGCCAACTTCCAACGTACCATTAACCAAGTAACACCTTCATGATAGGGTTTTGAGTTTTCTCATATATTTTCCTTTATTTTAAAGATAGAGATTGAGATATTTTGTTATATATATAATATTATCAATAAAATTATAGTAAAATTAAAAAATATTTAAAATTAATATAATAATTTTCTTAAACTTATTTTTTAGAATATAATTTTTTTAATTAAAAAAATTAGGTTTTTTAATATATTAAATTTTTTATAATTATTTAAATTTTTAAATAAAAAAATAGAATTATAATTAATAGAATTTTTATAGGTATTTTAATTTTCAAATACAATTAATAAAAAAATTATAATTATTTAATTTTTATGAAGTATATGATTTAAAATAACTTTATATGATATTTACCAATATTATATTTTTATACCAAAATAAATAATTAAAAAATTAAAATAAAAATGAAAAATAAAATTTAATTATAATTTTCAAATTAAAAATATCAACCGTGTTGAATCGAAAATGTTATAGAAAACTTTGTTTATTATACTAATATAAATAAATAAAAAATGAAACAAAAATAAAAAATTTAAATTTAAATTTTTAAAGAGTTATAATTTTAAATGTAAGACTTTTATGATCCATAATAAAAATTTAAATTTTAAAAAGTTATAATCTTTTAATTTTAAAGTGTGCTGAATAAAAAATCTTTTAGTAATGTTTAATGCCGAACATTATTTTATCAACCTATAGATGAACATAAGTTGTTGGATTATATTAACCATCTTAATTGGAGGGTTGAAGGTTATAGATGTACATACGTTGTTGGATTATATTAACTGTCCTAATTGAAGGGTTGAAGTTAAATTGACTGGCTAATATGTATTGACCAAAATCCATAATCTTCATCCCAGAGTTGATGTGGAATTGTTTTCTCGAGTGAAGCGATCATAATTGGCTTTCACTGTTTTGAGGGTCTTTTATATATGTTTGTGTTATGCATTGTCTTGTGCTATCTCGTTTGTATATGTTTGTGTTCGTATGTTGTCTCATCTATATGTATGCATGTTTGTTGGTTATTCTGCGATGTCTATTCAATGTTGGTTATCTTTATGTATGTGAACCCTCTGAACCCTGAGAGGGGAGGAAAAACCATGAAATTGGATTTTATGGTAAGTATTGTATTTTTCATTATTTCCATCCTCTCTTTACCCAAATAATTTGAGATTTGATGTAGTTTGTCAACATTCTCATTTAGATTTCTAAACTGTAGTGTTAAATTTAATTACAAGATGGAAGGACCGGAAGATTACCATATGACATAATTAGTTATATGTGGATCAGCCTTCTCTCATCATATACATACATATGTTTTCCTTCTCATACATATTTACTACTTTCATTCAAATAAATTCTACATGTTTTCTTCTTTAATAATTATTATAACAAGCCTGCACAAAGAAATGAATAAATGAATCCAGCTATCTGAATTTTGTAAAAGTAGATTAAATTGGATATGCTTATAGATACACATGTTTTCCTTCTCATACACATTTTCTGGTTGCATTCAAATAAATTGCCCATGTTTTATGTTTTAATAATTATTATAACAATGCCTATATAAGAAATAACGGAATAATTGAATCCATCTTTCTGAATTTGTAAAGTAGATTAAAATGGATATGCTTCTTGTATTGCATTCTTAACCATTTTTTTATAATAGTTAGTGAAAAAAATTCAAAGGACATTCAAACGATATGTCCATCATTCGATAAGTTTGGTCTTTGGATTCTCTTAGGATAGCGAGAAAGAGCTCTCTGAGGCTTCCAGTCAGGAATTACCTTCTCCTTCTCCCTCTCCCTGACGTTGACAGGATTGGTATGGGCCGCCATGACAATTGCCTTCTCTTTTGGTGCCCCAACTTTGAAAATTAGCACACAGTTATTTAATACAACCTTTTAATTTGAATGCTTAGCTTCGGTCATTTTAGAATTTCATTTAAATTTGAAGGGTAAATCTGCATTTTAAAGAAATAGCTCTAAATGCTTTTCATGCTTTTATCAATATCTTGATCCGTATTATAAAGAAATGACTCTCGATGCTTTTATAAGTGTGTTTATCACTTTCTTGACTTGCATTATAAAAAAAATCCAGTTAAAACGTCCCACTCTGGGATATGATCATCAATGTGGCCGACGAGCGAAAGACTATCTGCCTCTGCTGCATCAATGTTTCGGCTCACGTTGTTTGGCATTGAATTTCATTAAATGCTTGTACCAGATGTTAAGCTTCTAATAATTTTGGTGTCAGTATTCTCCTAGAATCCCGAGAATGGCCGAAAGGACTCCAACACTTCGGCGAGCTATCTGAGGCTTCCAATAAGGAATTGCCTTCTCGATGACGTGGAAAGGATTGGCACAGGCTGCTGTGATGACCACCTTTTCCTCTGGTGCCTAGGCTTCAAATTTTAGGCACACAATTATTTGGTACTCTAGGTTTTTGATTTGAATGTCTTATTTCTGTCAATTTAGAATTTCATTTAAATTTGAATGATAAATTTGTATGTTCAAAAATTGGCTCTGAACACTTTTCTCATGTATTTATCTATTTCTGGACTTGAATTATAAAGAAATGACTCTCAATCCTTTTTTAAGTGTGTTTGTCAATTTTTTGACTTGCAATTTAAAGGATTTTAGGTTCAAATTTCCATACCCTAGCATCTTCAGTTTGGTCTCAGGGTTCACTTAGAATACCAAGAATGGCCCGCAGGACTCCAACCCTCTAGCCATGATTAAGAGCTCTCTGCTTCCAATATGGAATTGCCTTTCTCGGTGACGATTGCTTTTGAATCTCAGGCACATAGTTATTTTGTATTATTGCCTTTTGATCTGAAGCAATTTAGAATTTCATTAAATTTGAATAATAAATGGCTCTGAATGTTGTGTATTTATCAAGTTCTTAGACTCGAATTATAAAGAAACTTCTATGTGTGTTTATCGATTTCTTGACTTGCATTACAAAAAAATTAGGTTCAAACCTCCATACATTGGGCTATCATCCACGTGGTCGATGAGTGGAAGACTATATGCGTCCGCGACACCCAACGACTCATCTAAGGTTCGATTCCCATGCATTGAATTTCCATTAGGTTATCTAAAGTATAGAGACTCCCTATTGCTTCTCTAGATATGAAAAAACAATTAAATGCTCGTTCACACGTCGTCTCTGTGCTTTTTTTCCAATGTTTAAGCAGCATTTGAGTTTGCCATATTCATACCAGATGTCAGGATTCCAGTAATTTTGGTCTCAAGATTCTAATTCTGAGAATGGCCCGAAGGACTCCAACCCTCCATTAAGGAATCTCCTTCTTTGTGACGGGGAAAGGATTGGCATATTGGGCCACTGTGACAATCACCTTCTCCTCTTGTGCTTCGGCTTCGAATCTCAGGCATGCAGTTTTGTATACTTTAGCCTTTTGTTTTGAATCTTCCTTTTTGTCAATTTAGAATTCATTTAAATTTAAATGATAAATTTGCATTTTAAAGAAATGACTTAAATGATTTTCTTTTGTATTTATAGATTTTTTTTATTTGCATTATTAAAAAAATTATTCTTAATGCTTCAATGATTTTATGTGTATTTAACGATTTAAAAATTCAGGTTCGAACCTCCATTCTCCCAGTTCCATTCAATTGTCTAAAGTATATTTATATTTAACATCTTTTGCTAAGATAAACCACACATGGTCTCTAATCTTAACTTGAGGTAATCTCTATATTGCTTCTCTAGATATATAACAACAATTAAATGCTTGTTCACAGTGTATCGTTGCCTTTTATTTTCCATGTGACCAACATCTTCGTCTGCTACACCCAATGCTAGCCTAGGATTTGACTACCATTGAAATGCTATCTAGTTCTTTGAATTATTTTTTACACATAATTTATCTTTCTTACACATAAACAATATTTTTAAGGTGAAGGAAAGTGATCCAGGTGGATATTGGTGGTCATTCGCCTATTCCACTTGGGGCCCCACCATTGTCTCTTTCAGTTTTTCATTTTCAGCATAACTTACTATTTTTAGCAGTTTTTCAGGTCCTGAACTTCCGAAGCCGTTTTGAGGCCCTAAACGATGTTTTTTTGGGAAAACCGGGAGCAACATGGGTCCATGAACCAATGTTTCTCACTCAAAATTTGTAGTCCTCGGATAAATCTTTCTAACGAGGCATGGTTCACGTCAAACAGAAATCGTATGCCAAAGTTACGTTAGGAAGCTGAAACACCAATTTACCCAAACGGGGCCCATAGTTTTGGCGCTTCATTTCCTAGGGTTAGGTTTTTGGATGTTTAGGGTTTTCCATTGTTTCTAAATAATAAATAGGCCCTCGAGCCTCATTGTAACTCAGTTCAGAAGCCTGTAACCGCCACATATCTTCTTAGAGATAGCTACCAGCGCCCTAGCTAGTTTATTTCCACTCTGTCTGTAAGCAAATTTCAGTTCTTTGACATTAATGAAATGAAGTGTTGTTTCCGCTGCATATTTGTGTTTATGGTTATATGTTTATTCTGTTGTGTTTCTGCATAAATCTGGATCAGTGGTATCAGAGCGGTCTACTTTTTCTCTATCCTTCTTTGCATTTCCCCAACGAGGTCGGGATATAAGGAGTTAGGGCTCAATCTAGTGGAATCTTTGCAAGATCAGCCTCGCAAAACCTAATGTACGCCTATGGGGGACGAAAAGAAAGATGAGGGAATAGGAGATCCTATCAAAATATTACTCCAAGAGGCCCTCGAAAAACAAAGGAATGCAATGATGGATAACTTTGCCCAGATCCTTCAACGACTGCCCACCGGCGGCGCATCTGCATCCAACAACCACTCTAGAGGTGTGACTCCTTTTAAGGTACAAGTAAATCTTGACATTCCCATATTTGAGGGTCAAATAGATGCAGATGTCGTAGATATATGGTTGAATCTATTAGAAGGATATTTCTCGGTTCATGACTTTTCCGACCAGGAGAAGATTATTTTGCACTCCTCAAAGCTGCCCCCCATGTCAAGGACTGGTGGGAAACCCACTGTGAGAAAAAGGATGAGACAGAACCCTCTCTGTTCTCGGTCATACCCACTTGGAATTCTTTCCGAGACACCATCAAGGAACAATACTATCCCGTGGGGAGCTATGAGGACAAGTACATACAATGGACCACGTTGCAACAACAAAGGGATCAAGATGTGCATGAGCTGACGAATCTATTCCATACCCTGCGCACAAAGTTGGGTATCAAAGATTCATAGAAACATCCGGTGCTAAAGTATTGCAGTTGTCTGCACAGATACATTCAGGAGGAAATGGAGTTCCTCGACATCTCCTCGCTTAGTACGACATACTGGTAATCTGCCAAGATTGAGAAAAAATTCAAACAGAAGAAGCGAGACTTTGGATCTGCAAATAAAAATCAAGGGAAAGGTACTCCCAAACCGCAGAACAAAGGACAGAGCCAAGGCATGGTGACTCAAGACAACCTGTCGAAGCCACAAGCAAAGAACAACACCGCAACGCCAAAGAAGTGAGTGTCGGGCCAAGCAGTCGCTGGTGGCCGAGATGAGGACTTCTGAGTCAGATGCATGCTCCGAATCTAAATCAGAACCTAACAAGGGGAATGACAAAGGGAAACATATTATTGACGCGGAGCCCAATGCCACTGTTGCCACTACGAAGATCCAGAAGGAGGAACCGAAAGATCCAGAGGAGGAGGAACGTCTCTTCCACTCCTAGATGTGGGTAAAGGGCTCCCCGGTACAATTCATTGTCGACAATGGGAGCCAAAAGAACCTCATTTCAACAGACGCCGTGAAGCGGTTGGGCTTGCCAACCACAGCTCACCCACATCCATACACCATCGGATGGCTTCACCAAGGACGAGATCTCCGTTTCAGCCAACAATGTCGCCTTCCCTATAGCATCAAGCCCTTCACATATGAGGTATTATGTGACGTTGCTCCTATCGATGTTTCTGATGTATTATTAGGAAAACCATACTTGTGAAAGCGTCATGTTGTGTATGAGTCTCGGCCTCGCGCTTTTATTGTTACTTTTGGAAATAAGTTGTATAGGATACCGGAGGTACCACCTCCTGCCGCTATCTCTTTGGTTACTGCAAAAAAATGCAGTAAGCTCATTTCCCAAACTAGGAAATTCGTCTTCCTGATGATCTTCCCCCAGGGCAAGAAGAAGATTGTGGCTACGACCTCCAGACAGGGCTCCTCTGCACAACAACAACAAATGGATAAGGTTGTGGAGGAGTACGGGGACATATTCACCTCACCCACAGGGGTTCCTCTGCACTGTCAGGTCAAGCACCCGATTGATTTGACCCCCGGTGCGCCGCTACCTAATGGACCGATCTATCGGCGCTCTGTTCTGGAGAATGATGAAATCAAGAGGCAGATTCAGGAGCTGTTGCAGAAAGGTCACATCAGACCAAGTTCATCACCCTGTGGGAGCCCAATCGTGTTGGTACAGAAGAAGGATGGGACGTGGAGACTTTGTATTGACTATCGGGCGCTGAACAAGATCACTGTCCGGAATAGGTACCCAATCCCACGGATTGATGACCTTATGGACCAACTCAAAGGTGCAAAATATTTCAGCAAGATTGACCTGAAGTCTGGGTATCACCAGGTACCAATTGAACCCTCCGATGTGTGGAAGACTGCCTTCAAAGCCAAGGAAGGCCTTTTCAAATGGCTGGTCATGCCTTTCGGGTTGACGAATGCTCCCGCAACCTTCATGAGGATGATGGATGACATCTTGCGGCCATTCACCAACTCATTTGTAGTGGTGTACTTGGATGACATTATGATCTTCAGCCAGACTTGGGAAGAGCACCTTCACCACATACGACAAGTCCTCCAAACACTGCGGCAACACAAGTTGTGTGCCAATTTGGAGAAGTGCACTTTTGGCATGACCCAGGTTCAATATCTGGGATACATTATTGATGAAAGGGGGGTGCATGTGGATCCATCCAAGATCCAAGTCATTCGGGATTGGCCAGCCCCGACTACTATAACAGAGCTTCGCAGCTTTCTGGGTCTTGCTAATTTCTACCGTAGATTCGTGCTGGGATTCTCTCATATCACTTGGCCCTTGAGTCGAGTCACCAAAGGAGGAGCGAGAGCAAAATTCTTTTGGTCGGAACCTCAACAGAAGGCGTTCAAAGAATTGAAAAATCGCCTCTGTTCTGCCCCAGTGCTCACCTTACCAGACTTGCAGCAGCCATTTGAGATCGAGACAGATGCCTCTGACTATGCTATTGGGGCGGTTCTTACTCAACAGGGACATCCAGTGGCATATCACAGTGAGACATTGTCTGAGACAGTTCGCAAGTATCCCACCTATGACAAAGAAATGTATTCCATTGTGCAAGCCTGTCGACAATGGAAGCATTACATTTTGGGGAAGGAAACAATCATCCACACAGACCACCGGCCCCTGCAGTTCATACAGACACAACGGAAGTTGCAGAATGATCGCCATCAGAAGTGGTCCACATATCTGCAACAGTTTCATTTGAACATCAAGTACAAGAAGGGTAGCACCAATAATGTTGCAGACTGCCTCAGCCGACCACCGATCGTGGCGCTCACCACCGTGCTCAACTCTTGTGGGCACGAGACTTCTGATTGGCCGCTTCTCTATGAGAGTGACCCAGAAGTCGGCCACACTTACAAGGCACTCTTGGGGGGCACGCAAGTTCCAAATTTTCACCTCCAAGATGCACTTTTATGTCACCTGGGACACCTTTGTGTTCCTTCAATCGAGCGTGCCAATATGATATGGGAAGCACACTACAGTCGAGTCGCTGGGCATTTCGGGGTCGAGAAAACAGTAGCAATACTACAGAAGTATTTCTATTGGCCGAACCTTCGAAAGGATGTCGAGAAGCACATCAGATCCTGCACTGCTTGTGCCATTGCCAAACCGACCATTAAGAAGCAAGGCCTATATACTCTGCTACCTACCCCTAGTCGACCTTGGGAATCCATCTCCATGGATTACATGTCAGGCCTGCCTTCTACTAAGCAGGGAAATGACTGTGTTTTCGTGGTCGTCGATAGATTCTCGAAGATGGCCATTATGGCGGCTTGCAAGAAGAATATCACAACAGAAGCCACTGTTAAACTCTTCTTTGAATGAGTGTGGGTGCACTTTGGGATCCCACAGTCTATCATATCAGATCGGGATAGCGGGTTCCTCAGCACATTTTGGTCCAGCCTCTGGTCGATGTTGGATACCAAGCTCACCAAGTCCACAGCTTTCCATCCCCAAACAGATGGCCAGACAGAGGTCGTCAACGGAATGATTGTACACATTCTGCGCATGTACAATTCAAAGCATCCACGCACATGGGACGAGAGCCTCCCTTATGTACAACATAGTTATAATCGGGCTCTCCACAGTTCAATCGGCCATAGCCCCTTTCGGGTGGGCTTGGGATTCCAGCCACTATGTCCCATTGACGTAGCCATGCCATTTGCAGCTGCTCAGGCCAATTCAGCTCATGTCCAGTCTGAAGTTGACAAAGCAAATAGCTTCATCGAGCGCATTCAACACATCCGCCAACAGGTTCATGATATATTGGACAGAGCCAATGCCAAGTACAAGCAACGCCATGATCAACACCGGGTGCCACACAACTTCCAGGTGGGTGACAAAGTATGGCTACATTTGCAGAAGGAGCGCCTCACTGGACCCCACCGCAAGCTTCGCCTGCTCCGATATTGGTCGTACACCATCACCAAGGCTGTAGGGAACAAGGCACTCTCTTGGACACCTCTAACATTGCAGAACAACTCACACCAACAGAGTTAAACCCAGAATGCATGGAAAAGGTCACCACATATTGTATCATGGACATGCAAATCAAGAACACTTGCCAACAGAAGATCCAACTGTATCAGGTTGTCAAAGTTGGCCAACTCCTACACCAAGGATAGTGGTTCACTAGGGACCAAGTTCAGCAGAAATTTCCTCATCTCATGAACTTAACGCAATGGGGACCATTGCTTCCTAAGGGGGGAGGAATGATCCAGGTGGATATTGGTGGTCACCCACCTATTCCACTTGGGGTCCCACCATTGTCTCTTTCAGTTTTTTAGTTTCGGCACAACTTACTATTTTTAGCAGTTTTTCGGGTCCTGAACTTCTGGAGCCATTTTGAGGCCTTAAACAATGTTTTTTTGGGAAAACCAAGAAAATGGACCGATGTTGCTCACTCAAAATTTGTAGTCCTCAGATAGATATTTCTAACGAGGTATGGTTCGCGTCAAACAAAGAACGTATGCCAAAGTTACATCCCCGGGAAGTTGAAAGACCAATTTACCCAAACGGGGCCCATAGTTTTGGCGCTTCATCTCCTAGGGTTAGGGTTTTGGATGTTTAGGTTTTTCCATTATTTCTAAATAATAGATAGGCCCTCGAGCCTCATTGTAACTCAGTTCAGAGGCCTGTAGCCGCCACATATCTTCTCAGAGATAGCTACCAGCGCCCTAGCTAGTTTATTTCCATTCTGTCTGTAAGAAAATTTCAGTTCTTTGATATTAATGAAATGAAGTGTTGTTTCTGCTGCATCTTTGTATTTATGGTTATATTTTTATTCTATTGCATTCCTGCATAAATCCAAATCAGAAAGCTTGACATTGGAGATAGCCCCTTTTGGTCTATTTGGTTCGTATGTGTATTGCATGGGAAGGTTGGCTATGCCACCCCTCTTAAATGTTACATATTTTGTTAGTATTTGTATTGCATGGGAAATATTGGCTGTGACACCCGCTGTTAAATGTTACAGGAGTAAAGGAAATGAGACACTAGTGAAGAGAGTAGAGACAATAGCCGACAATAGCCATACCCAACACCCTGGAGATTTTGAGTTTTGTAATATACTTATTTTGATTTTTATATTTTGTTCAATAATATATATATATATATATAATAAAAAATTTATTAAATTAATATAATTTTTTTTTAAATATTTATCTGTAATATAGATTTTTTAATTTAAAAAACAAAATAAATTTTAATATATATTATTATTTTTATTATGTTCGATAATATATATAAATAAATAAAATTATTTATTAGATTTTTTAATTTAAAAAAAAATAGTAGATTTTAATATATATTAATTTTTTTATAATTGTTTGAATTTTTAAATAAAAAATAAAACTACAATTAATAAAAATTAAAAGTTTTATAAGCATTTTAATTTTCAAATGTAATTAATAAAAAATTCAAAGATTCTTAATTATTTACTTTTTATGAAATATATGATTTAACATCATTTATATGATATTTAATAAACAAAGTTAGTGATAATTTTATAATTAAAAAATATATATTTTACATTATTTTCTTATACTCAAATAACCTTGTTGAATAGAAAATCTTATTTTACTTTATTTCATCAAACTATAGATGAACATAAATAGTTGGATTATATTAACCTTCCTAATGGAAGGTTGAAGTTATGTCCCCTTTTGTGAATTTTGTTCCCATTTGTATTCGCATTTTGTGTATTTGGTTACCATTTATATTGCATGGGAGGGTTGGCAACCCTATTCCATCTATATTGCAGGGGAGGGCTGGCAATCCTACTCTTTTTTAAATGCTCGTTTTCATGTCAATATCTAGGTTTAGGGTTTAACATCTTTTTGATGAGAGGGTTTTGAGTTTTTTATTAAATTGATGCGAGTTTTGAAAAATATTTATTTTTATTTTAAAGATATTAGTTTTATAATTTTAGTTTCATAATTTTTGATGTAATATTGATTTTTTTGGCCTTTTAATATGTCAAAATTATAGTGAGTTTGGGAAGCTTTTCTCCAAGCCCTTTGAGCATAAGAGTACAATTTTATTTAGGTCCGATAGACCAAAATTTGGTTTCAGTGAAGGTTAACCACCATTATCATCATGGTCGTCATATATTTTGTTGGTCTAATCCATGGAGATTTGAAATTTTGAATCTCTTACTTTACATATGATTTCATCCTAACTTTGAATCTTTTGCTTTCTTGCTTTACATACAATTTCATTACAAAACAATGGCCAACGACACAGAGTGGGCTTGTCTTATATATATTTAAATTATAAATAAAATTATATTAAAAATAAATATTGATTTTTTAATTACTAAGATGTAATATAGATTTTTTAATTAAAAAAATTAAGTTTTTAATATATTAAAATTTTTATAATTAATATAAAAAATTCAAAATTTATTAATTATTTAATTTCTATGAAGTATGTGCTTTATCATAATTTTATGTGATATTTAAATATATTTTGATATTTACAAATATTGTATTTTTATACCAAAATAAATAATAATAAAATTGAAGTAAAAATGAAAACTAAAATTTAATAAAAAAATTAGTTATAATTTTATAATTAAAAATTATCAACAATTTTTTTAAATTTGAAATTAATCATGGTGACAAACTTCAATAGAGTGAGACTTCAATAGAGTGAGAGAAGGACTAAATATCCTTTATAATCTAACAACTAATATAACTCAAAAGAGAAAAACAACATTTATTTATTTATTTTAATTTCTATAATAATAACTAATATTAAGTGTGAATTGAAAATGAATTCATAATGTTTGAGTAAACATTGTTTTATTTTGTTGTGTGGTTTATCTTTAGAATAAGATGAGAAATTAAATCACGTTGACAGATTTAAATACACTGAGAAAAAGACTAACTAACCCTAATTCACAATGTTTGAGTAAACATTGTTTTATTTTGTTTTGTGGTTAATTTTTCGAATAAGATGAGAAATTAGATTATGTTGACAGATTTAAATAGAGTCAAAAAAGACTAACTAACTCTTATAATCTATCAACTAATTTAACTTATCAAAGAAAAATAATAATTATTTATTTATTTTAATTTCTATAATAATAACTAGTATCAAGTGTTGAATGAAAAATGTTAAAGTAAACATTGTTGGTTATATTAAAAATAAATAATAAATTTAATATAAAAATAAATAATACAAATTAAAACTGAATTTTAATTAAAAAAATTTAAATAGTTGTAATTTTATAGTAAAAAAATATCAAATCGAAATCTTGTACAAATGTTCAATGCCAAATTTTATTTTATCAACTTATAGGTGAACATAAGTCGTTGGATTATATCTTGTGGCTCTATGTAGAGTTGAAGTTAAATTGACTGGTACATCTGTATTGACGTGGAATTGTGTAACCTACCAATGGAATTTAAATTTCCTTTGCTCAACGGCTGGAAAATAAGGCGGTGGATGGAAAGGAATCCAATTAGGTGCTCTGTCCTCTCAGGCAGTGCTGTCAAGTGGAGCGCTCATAATTGGCTTTCATTGTTTTGAGGGTCTCTTATATATATGTTTGTGTTGTGCGTTGTCTTCTGCTATTTCCTCTGTAAATGTTTGTGTTGTGTGTTGTCTTGTCTGTATGTATGCATGCATGTTTGTATGTTATGTAGTCTGTAGTGTGTTGTCTTGTCCGTATGTATGCATGCATGTTTGTGTGTTATGTAGTCTGTAGGGTTTATATGTGTGTTTATCGATTTCTTGACTTATATTATTGTAGGAAATTTCAGTTCAAACCTGGCTATTGTGGGCTATCATTGATTTCTTGAATTGAATTATAAAAAAATGACTCTCAATGTTTTCATGTGTGTGTTTATCGATTTCTTGACTTGTATTGTAAAGATTAAGTTCAAACCTCCCTCCTCCGGGTTATCATCGACGTGGCTGACAAGCGGAAGACGATCTGCGTCTAAGTTTCGACTCCCGTTGTTTGATGGCATTGAACTTCAATAGGTTGTCTAAATGCTTGTATCAGATGTCAAGCTTTTAATAAGTTTGGTGTCGGGATTCTCGTAGAATGCCGAGAATGGCCGGAAAGACTTCAACACCTCGGCTTCCAATAAGGAATCGCCTTTTATCTGTGACCTGGAAAGGATCGGCACGGGCTGCTGCGACGATCACCTTTTCCTCTGGTGCCTGGGCTTCCAATTTCAGGCTCGCAGTTATTTGATACTGTAGGTTTTTTATTTGAATGTTTTATTTCTGTCAATTTAGAATGTCATTTAAATTTGAATGATAAATGTCTGTGTTCAAAAATTGGCTCTGAATGCTTTTCTCGTGTATTTAAAGGAATTTCTTGACCTGCAATTTAAAGGAATTTCGGTTCAAGTCTCCATACCCTGGCATCTCCAGTTTGGTCTCGAGATTCACTTAGAATGCCAAGAATGGCGCGCAGGACACCAACCCCTCTAGCATCGGGAAAGAGCTCTCTGCTTCCAATAAGAAATCGCCTTCTCGGCGACGTGGAAAGGATTGGTACGGGCCGCCGTGACGATCGCCTTCTCCTCTGGCGCCTCGGGTTCGAATCTCAGCCACATAGTTATTTAGTATTATAGCCTTTTTGATCTGAATGCTTCATTCTCATCAATTTAGAATTTCATTAAATTTTAATAATAAATTTCCATTTTAAAGAAATGGCTCTGAATGCTTCTTTGTTTTTGTTTGTATTTATCGATTTCTTATACTTGAAATATAAAGAAATTTTTACGTGTTTTTTCGATTTCTTGACTTGCATTACAAAGAAATTTCGGTTCAAACCTCATACATTCGGTTATCACGATGTGGCCGATGAGTGGAAGACTATATGCGTCCGATTCAGCCAGCGACTCGTCCAAGGTTCGAGTCCCATGTATTGAATTTCCATTAGGTTGTCTAAAGTATATTTATATTTGACATCTTTTTTTGAGGTAAACACCATATATACTTTCTATCGCTTCTCTAGATATGCAACAACAATTAAATGCTGGTTCACACGTCGTCTCTGTGCTTTTTGTCCAATGTTTAAGAAGCATCTGAGTTTGCCATATTCATACCGGATGTCAGTATTTCAGTAAATTTGGTCTCGGGAAGGACTCCAGCCATGCGAAAGAGTTATGTGAGGCTTCCATTAAGAAATCTCCCTGTTCGTGACGGCACAGGCCGTTGTGGCGATCATCTTCTCCTCTTGTGCTTCGGCTTCGAATCTCAGGCATGCAATTATGTATACTGTAGCCTTTTGTTTTGAATGCTTCGTTTCGGTCAATTTACAATTTCATTTAAATTTGAATGATAAATTTGCATTTTAAAGAAATGTCTCTAAATGCTTTTCTTTTGTATTTAAATAGTTTTTTTATTTGCATTATAAAAAATTGACTCAATGGTTCAATGCTTTTCTGTGTATTTAACGATTTAGAAATTCAGGTTCCAACCTCCTACTCCGAGTTCCATTCAATTGTCTAAAGTATATTTATATTTAACATCTTTTGCTTAGATAACAACATCTCAACATATATAGAAACAATTAAATGCTTGTTCACACGTTGTCTCTATGCCTTTTTTCCAACATGTGAGCAACATCTTTGTGGGCGACACCCTGTGCCTAGTCTAGGTTTCGATTCCCATTGTTGTTTGATGGCACTGAATTGCCTTCGGTTCTTTCAATATTTTTGAGGCATAGTTTCTCTTTAACATGCCGGCTCTCTATCGCTTCAATATGAAAGAAAGAAAGAAAGAAAGAAATTTTAATGTCCACGAGGCTAAAAATAGCCTATGGGACAGATTGCTTCTCTATCTGACTCTTGTATTCGGCCCTTTTTCTGTGAAGTTTTACAATGAGCACTCCCAGCTTATCGACAAACTCTTCACTGAATAGATTATCCCAAGAATTAGCTGCCAAAATGCCTGCATAGTTTTCTCTGGTGTCCTTGAAAGCCTCACATTCTAGAATGAAATGTTTTTCTGTTTCCACTTTTCCGGAGGAGCAAAAAATACATACTCTTTCTTCCCACATTTCTTTTGGCCTTTTCCAGCGCCCTGTTTCACAACGGAGTTGATGAGAATAAGTCCTTAATTGAGCAATAAGAATTTTAGATCTCCAAGAAATATCAGCCCCTATGTATGCCTTTTGTTGATGGTTATGTGTGGGGTTAAACTCTTCTATGTAGTACTTCTTCTTTCTCTCTAGCTCTTTCTTCCAAGTATGTTTGTGGAATTTATCCATAACAAAAGTTTTTATCTCTTTACTGTTTGTAGGACACATGCTCAAGCAAATGCCCCATTTACTAAACCATTTGTTATTTTGCCGCATCCAAGTCTTCTGTCTTTTGCACAATCTGTCACTAAACACAACCTTAGGCCATCTATCCTCTTCCATTTGCTCAATTTTTTTCAGATACCTTATGACTCGCACCATAGCGATTGCTTCAATAGGAGCAGCCCCTGTTTCACTTAACAGAATCGCATAAGGAACTGCACTTTTAATTTTGAATTTGTTTGTAATCAAACGTTTCTGAATTTTCTCAATTTGTTTCCACTGCATCTTGGTTGTGCTGCTGGCCCATAGTTCACAACCGTAAAGAAGCACCGGAATCACTAGAAGCCCAAAAAGAGTTAGGGTGGTTTTCCAGTCCCACAGCTCTGCCTCTCTACACCCGTTTTGAAGAGCATAAAATGCTTTCCAACCCCCTAAAGTTCTTTTCTTTCTACAACCATCCCAACTTAAATTTTTGTTGAAGTCAATTCCGAGGTATTTGTAATCTGCAACTTCTTCCAAAATGCTGCCTCCAAAATAGAACTTGTGTTGGTTATGCTTTCTTTTGTTAGAGAAAACCACTACTTTCGTTTTGCTAATATTGACTTGCATCCCAACCCTTTTACAAAAATGCTCAAGGGAATGTAAATGCTCCTGCAAACCAAGAGCCGAATTAGCAATCAATATAAGGTCATCTGCGTACAAAAGAAGCCTGATAACGAACTTGCCCAAATGGATACCGTCACCCCCTTGCGAATTTAGCCACTCTTCAAGCTTGTCAATATATAACCCAAAAAGGGTAGGAGACAATGGGCAACCTTTCTTGACCCCGATATCGCTTCTAAAACTTTCAGAAATGCCAGCTGAAGTTCTGATTTTGACTTTCACCTCTTCATACAACCTATGCACAGCTGCTCTCAAATGCTTTGGAACCCCGAGTTCCTCCATTCTGCACCAAAGCTTATCCCTAGGAACCGTGTCAAAGGCTTTTCTGAAATCAACAAAGCAACAAAAAACTTCTTCCTTTTTTTCCCAACCTTTTTCAATGATGTGCCTTAAAGTTATACAATGATCAACTGTGGAATGTTTAGGTCTAAAACCTGCTTGCCCTTTAGCACGTTTATTTCTTTCTTCTACCCACTTGCTAATTTTCTTTTCCAACATGCTTCCAAATAACTTTGCAAACAAGGGGTTTATCATTATGGTTCTATAATTGGAAGGATTATTGACGTCACCACTCTTGAAAAGTGGTATTGCCATACTAGTTGTCCAATCTGTGGGGAACCCCTGCTGTAAGATGTTGTTGAAAATTTTTGTGATGTGAGGTGAAAGAAATTTTAAGCCCCACTTCAGATACTCTGCTTGGAGTTCATCTAAGTCTTTTGCTTTTCCAGCGCCCAACTTCTTGATACCCATCTCTACCTCTTGCACCGTGAAGAGTTTTGTGTCTGTGTTGACCAAGGGAGGAGGGTCAACCTTGGGATCCTGCTCATAAAGTTGTCTTGCATAGTCAAACCATTTAGGAGCTGTAATGTTGTTTTCAGTTTGCACCTTTTTCGATTGGAGCTCCTTCCAAAATAATTTGGGGTTATTTTTCCCGAGGAAGATTAGTTCTTCTCTCCTTGAAACCATAAAATCGGTTTTTTTCTTTTTTACTAACTGCTTGTAAGCTTTGAGCTTTATATTATCCGTATCTGATTCCTTCCACCTTCTCCTTGCCTTTTTGCATTCCTCGTCAAACCAAGAATTAACCGGAAAGCAATTTTTTTCGGACTTCTTAATTTTTGCTCTTTTGCACTCAGCAAGTGCGCTTTGAATTAAATGTGTTAATCTGTGACTGTGAAGGCCATGAGATGGGATTTCCTCCTTCTTGAAGAGCCTCTCTAGCATTATTTTGAAGGTATTACAATTCTCTGGATTCAAAAGAATTCTGCCCTTTGGGGGATTTTGTTGAACACATTGATTTTTCGACCCTAATTTCTTTTTCCGGTCCAAGAGAAACTTAAATAGATTGGCTTGTGATCTGATTTTAAGTCCCAAATTTGATCTCCAATCAACACTTCCTCCATTTTCTCACACAAACTATGCGAGCAAATTACATAATCTACTACACTTGCTCCATTGTAAGTGTTGCAAGTGAAATTACCGGACTTTTCCCATTTAGTCAACCCATTACAAATGACTAAATCGAAAGCCCCACATAGCATAAGCAGTTGTTCTCCAAAGATATTGCAGCCTTTATCCTCTGAAATTCGTTTCCACTGATGATTATTCTCTTCTGTAAGCCAGATAGGGTCACTATCTTCTTTACAACAAAGAATGCTAGCTTGTTCACTTGCAGTTCTAGCATTGAAATCCCGCACTATAAGGACTTCACCTAGCTGAGAATATATTGCAATATCCGTTTTTAGGGCTGCAAAGGGATCTTTGTGGTCAAGCCCTCTACTTTTGTAGATTTTTGAAACTTGCGGTGCAAAATAGCATGCTGCAATTCTAATGTGATTTCCATTTTCTGATATTTTAAGCCAAACAAATTGCTTATTTGGGTCTTCTTTTTCTAGCTGAATGAAACGACCTTCTTTTTCTCTTACTAATACCATGATACCCCCGTGCCCTTTGCCATTCCCTGCTGCTTTGTTCCACACTGCTATCTTCCAATACCCTTCAAACAAAGGTGTCTTACACCCCTCATGCTCATGTGTTTCTATGAGGCAAATTATGTCTCTGCCTTCCGCAATAGGCCCTAACCCAGGTCCTCGTCTCCATGGGTAACCCCTGCAGTTCCAACAAACTAATCTTAAGGAAACCTGGGTAAGACTTGATTGCTATTTGTTTTGACATGCAAGACTCACAGTTGAGTCTTTGTCCCTGCTTGCCCATAATGAACTTTCTTCCTCATTTCTTGCTAAAGAGTTTGCTGCCTCTTCTTTGTTATCATTGTGGGCGACACCCTGTGCCTAGTCTAGGTTTCGATTCCCATTGTTGTTTGATGGCACTGAATTGCCTTCGGTTCTTTCAATATTTTCGAGGCATAGTTTCTCTTTAACTTGTGGGCTCTCTATCGCTTCAATATGTAACAGCAACTAAATGCTTCTTTCTGAAGGGTCTTGACACGTAGTCTCATTGCTTCTTGATGTGTTTTACACGTCGCCTCTATGGGATTTTGGACACATGAGCAGCATGATGTTCATTAACATTATGTGGCTAGGGGGTAGGCATTCGTGCGTATAATTTATTTATTTATTTGTTAATCATTTTTAATATATTAATTATTTAATATAATGGCTTTTATATTTATTTTATTTATTTAATAGGGATATATTTTGCCGAGTGGTAATCATTAAGGCTGAGTTGCTTTTTTTATTAGTATAGATCAAATATATTTTATTTGTTATATATATAATTGTAGTTACTAATCATTTAATATGTAATAGTGTTTATGTTTATGGAATTATGAAAAGTGAAAGTGAAAGTGAAAGGCAATGGCAATGTTACATTATCAAAATTATCTGAAATTTGCATTTAATTTTATTAATGTTAATTTTAAAAGATTTCAATTCAACTATTTGAATCAATACAAATTCAATCAATTCTCAATTAATTTGTTTTTTGTTTAGTTTATTAGTATTCATTAATGTTAATTTTAAAAGATTTCAATCCAACTATTTGTATAATACAAATTCAATCAATTCTCAAAAAATTTGTCTTTTTTCATCCATTTTTTTGTTTAGTTTATTAGTATTTATAAGAGTACATACCTACTTAGCATATAAATAATTTAGCTATTGATTTTTATCAATATTTTAAGTATTTTTATAAAATTTAAGTTAAATGAGGTACATTTTTTTCTTCAAGGTACTCTTCAAGGTATTTTTTAAGATTGCGTTATCTATTTTTCTCTTTTCACTGGGTTATATTTGAATAGTTATGTTTGGTACTCAGTCTTCATGTTTAACATTTATCATGCACTTCAAATTATGTTTCTTTGGCATTTTGATTTATATCCCCTGGTTAGATTATCAACACTTTACATTTTCTCTTTTCATTATTATTTTCCCCTTCTATTTTTTTAATACCAAATTTCTATAATTTTGTTTTCTTCTCTACATATTTTGCTATGCATCTTTGGAACCTTCTTCTTGCCTTGCTCCATTAGATCCATGACAATGTTCAAATCCTTTTTCGATTGAATTTATGGATTGGTTGCATCTCCCCCAAAGGCACTTTCACTTGTTTATTGACATCAGTTTTCACTTATTTTTTGTAAAGATGTTAATTTCATATGCATCCCTTTTTCTCTGCATTATTATAAGTTTATTTGGAACTATTATACTTCTTCTTAAGGATCACATTGTGTATAAATCAATTGCATGTTTGATTTGATGGGACCATGTGATTTGGGGATTTATTTGCTTGAGGGGACTATTCATTTTATATATACAACAATGAGCCTATTGGGTAACTAACCCAATAGTTTGAATACAATGTTTCAAGGTGGAGTTCATCGTGAGATCTCTAGGTCTAGTCTTGTGAGATTTTAATCCAGTTGAGTCCCTTTGGGTTACTAGATGCTATGGTGGCTAGTAGTTGAATCTCCTCCATTCAGATATAAGAGGGAATTCTACAAGGTTTCTTTGGAAGAAAACATCAAAATACACAATAATGAATGTTTTTCTTTTATGCCTTTTATTGTAGTAATTATCAGTGGCTTACTTTTGATTTATCGTAATGGTTAGAGTCATATTTTTCTAATGAAAACGTTTTAGGAAAACTTAATGGCTGCTCCCTCTCATTCATGGATGGCATTCTTAAAAAACCCATTGGTGTATACTTGTGCAACTAAGCCAAGGAGATTCGAAACAAACACATGTTGGCATGGAACAAGCCAAATGTCCAACAATATTGGCAAAAAACAATTGAACTAACCCCTTAGGCTATAAGGATTAGAGGTAATGTAATGAAGAAGAAAATATAATATTTATATAAGAAAATAATATATATATATATATATATATATATATATATATATATATATATATATATGCTTTATATATATCTATATGCTTTATATATATCTGATTATTATAGGTGTGACATTTTTGTATTAAATTTCTTATCCCCTAAGTAAGAAGACATGTCCTTCAGGGGGCTAGTGCCCATATATTGCATGTCAAACACATGACACAGTAGGACATGTGTCATACGCATTCCCTAGAATTGTTTGATAGTAAGTGTGAAAAAGATATGCGGGGACTCTAAAAAGTGATTTTTTTGGATGAAGACAAAAAAATGGTATGTGTTTCCTAGTGATAGGAGTTTGGACAACAATGTTGAGTTGACATTAGCCAACTTGGTTATTAATGAACTAGTGCTAGAACCCATTACTTTTGATGATGTTGATCCTTTTGAGGGATCATCCTCATCACCAAAAAATGCAAATCTTGAATTGGATATATAGGAGGAAGAGGATGGAGGAGAGATCAATGGCATTGTTGGTGATTTTAATGATTCTAACTGATTAAACAACTTGGATCTTAATGAACTAGTGCTAGAACCAATCACTTCGGATGATGGTGATCATTTTGCAAGGTCATTCCCCAAAACCAACAAATGCAAATCTTGGATTGGATCTATAGGAGGAAGAGGATGGAAGAGAGATCAATGACACAATGTTCATGATTTTAATGATTCTAACATGGAGGAGGACTACTAACAATGACGAGTTATGAGATTCTTCGATCTACAATTCTATTATCTACTGAATTTTGTATTTTTCATTTAGCATTCCTACTTATAGTATTAATGACTCAACATCTATATAATAAATTTTGAATTTGATGTCACTAAATGATCTAATTTATTGTGTCTGATCATTATTGTAGTAACTAGTTGCTTCAAAATTTTGTAATTGTTCTAGCTTCTAGAAGAAATGGATCTTTAAGCATTGGTAATGGATGTGAATTTCTAGCTTTTTATTGATTATTTTTTACATATAACAAAGTATGCATCTTCTTATGATCCTAGCTAGCCAACACACATGCCTTTGCATGTTGGAAACCATCCTTCCAACAAAATGAATAACAACTTAGGAGATATCAGTTCCCCATATTAAGATGAATTATCTTCCCATTAGGTGCACATCTTTCCCAATTTGTAGAATAATCTATCTTGGAGATAGTAATCAAATTTTGTAATATCCCAAATTAGGATTAAACAATAATAAAAGGCAAAATAGACAAGAAACTACATCAAAAATAAAAACATCATTAAACACATAATATGGAGCCAAAATCAGTGTTGAGCCATTTTATTGATATGTCAGAAAAGAGTACAAGTGTGGTGTTGAAAATATTGCACCTAGGCCTCCACAAGGTACGCTAAAGGGCAACTCAAATCCTAGCAAAAATCCCTGCTGGAAATGGCTCTACGTGGCTCAATCACTACATTGCCCAGTCCTGAAAATGTTGTTGCTAGCTGACTTTGGACTGCTGGTTGGGTTGCCTCTCGTGCTTGGAAAATTTCGGGAATTGGTCACCAGACTCTCCTTAATAAACCCACAAAAACCTGCGAAGGGTTTGCTGAAAGCTCAACCCCGGAAATTGGCCCCTTTGGGCTTGGCACGCTGCTCAGCTGGGGAAATTGAACTCCTGGCTGGAACTATTGGAAAATGCCTCCAAAACACCGCCAAAATCCTTGGTAAGAGGTGGCTAGCCTCCCCTCCAAATCCTCCAGTTAGACTCCACTTCACTCCCTCACTTCCAACACTTCCCCTAGACTGGACTGCACAATCATTGTGCAGTCTATGATGCCTCTGCACTGTCCTGAAGGGACTATGCACTCCCTGCTGATGTGGTTATGAAAATCCCTAAAAAAATTGCAGAACTCCTCTCCTGAGCAGGCACTCGAAGTCCCCCGAGGTAGAGGTTGAGATCTCCGCTTGAAGATCTTGTGTGCTAAACAACATTGCAAAATTGGCTCTCCGGCTTAAGCATGCTCAGTCAATATGACAAGAAAAATTGAGATGAATGAATGAGGAAATGAGTTGCCTTCACTTCCTTTTGTCAATTGAGCCCCCAACATTCCCTTGGGCCCACCATGAACTGTGTTGTCCCCTCATCCAGCCTCTCACTGCGTTGCCACCATCAAGCCTCTCCCACGCAGCCACCTAGGGAGTTGCCTCCATTCGATTGTTGGCCACATGGACCCCACTAAGGCCACAATTTTTACTTAGGGACTATAGGAAAAGGCTTTATTTGACATAGTTATTATTTGTGGGTCCCCCACCCACTTTATTTCTGCCCAACATTAGAAATTGCCAAAATTAATTGAAAATTCATATTCCAATTAGCTGACTGCTAATTTGGAATATTACAATCCTCCCCGCTAAAATGTTGCTTGTCCTCAAGTAACTGAAAAGAGGGGTGCTGAAGAATCTGTTCCCCCTCCCAAGTGCCATCCTCATTCGGGAGGTTCCTCCATCTGATCAAGTACTCTTTCACCACCTTGCTCCACGAGTGTCTCTCTCTGGTGTCTAAGATAGCCTCGGGTTGTAGCATCAAATGCCCCTCATCATCTATAGGAGGAAGCTAAGTAGTTGTGGTCACCTGTTGTGCCAAAGCCTTCTTCAGACATGATACATGGAAGATATTGTGGATTCGGCTCCCTTGTGGCAACTCGAGCTCATATGCCACCTATCCAGCCCATCGAACAACTCGGTATGATCCATAGAAGTGAGGTTTGAGCTTTTCAACTTCAACGTAGACTTCCTATATGGTTGAATTCAGAGGTATACCAAGTCCCCCACCTCAAACCGCCTCGCTACGCAACCCCGATCTACATACATCTTTTGTTGGTTTTGCGTTGTCCTCAAGTTATCCTTGAGAGCCTTGAGGATGTCGTGACTCTCTTGGATCCAGTCTCTGGCCTTGGGGGCCTTACTTGCCCAAACATAGCATCAACAAACGTTAATACATCATAATCATACAAAGCATGAAAATGGAACATACAATGGACATATGGAAAGTGGTGTTGAACAGTACTCCCCTAAGTGTAGCCAACGCAGCCAGGCCTTCTGCTGCCCTATAACATAGTTTCGCAAGTAGCCCTCCAACCACTTGCTCACTATTCTGTCTACCTATTAGTCCGTGGATGGTAACTCGTGCTGGGTGTGAGCTCTGTGCCCACCAGTCAGAACAAATCCTGCCAAAAACCTCCCATAAATCTATTGTCCCAAACACTGACTATGGACTTTGGGAGACCATGTAGCTGGAAAATATCTCTGAAAAATAACTCGGCCACCTATGAAGTTGTGTACTGAGCTGAAATAGCAAATATGTGTGCATACTTCATCAACCGGTCAACTACGATGAAGATGCAGTCCTTGCCCTATGCCATGGGAAACCCCATGATGAAGTCCATCGAGATACTCTCCCACTTCCCCTCCGGAATGAGAAGTGGTTGCAACAACCCAACAGGACGGGTCAACTTCCCTTTGTTCCTCTGATAGACTACACACTCCCAGACATACCGGAGTACGTCCTCCTTGAGACCCTTCCAAGAGAACCTCTCTGTGATGGCTCTGTAGGTTTTAATAAACCCTCGGTGCCCGGATAGTGGAGATTCATGTGTTGCATGCAAGATCTTCTCCCTCAACTGGGAGTTGGTTGTAAAAAAGATATGATCTTGATAATATATGACCTCATCCATCACCCGATACCGGTCATCCGTCACCTGCTCATCCAACACCTCACATGCAAGTTGATCCTTCGAGTACTCCACCAACAACTTCACCCTCCAATCTGCGTCTATGCTCATCAAGGAGAGGGACGTTGGTCTCTGAGACAAGGAATCAACCACCACATTGTTCTTCCCTTTGACATACTCAATGTCAAATTCATAAGCTTGGATCTTACTGACCCACTTCTGTTGCCTCTCTTGCAACTTCTTCTGCTCTAGGAAGTACCGTAGGCTGTTGTGATTGGTTTTGACATTGAATTTGTTCCCCACCAAATATTGTCTGAACTTGGCCAAGGCACGCATGATGGCCAACATTTCTTTGTCATATATGAGGTAGTGCCTCTCATGAGGCAAGAGCTTCTGGCTCTCGAAAGCAATGGGGTGTCCCTCCTGCATCAATACAACCCCAACTCCCACTCTGGATGCATCGAACTCCAAGACAAATGGCTTGGTAAAATCGGGGAGTGAAAGTACTGGGAAGCTACTCATCACCTGCTTGAGGCAATTAAAAGCCTCCTGCGCTGTGGGGGTCCAAGTGAATGCTCCCTTCCGTGTCAAGTTTGTGAGGGGTGCAACTAACTGAGAAAAGCCCTTTGAAAACTTCCTATATTAAGTACAAATGCCCACAAAGCTTCTTAGCTTGGCGACATTCTTAGGATCCATCCAATCCCTGATGGCCCTGATCTTCTCCTCATGTACTCGCACACCATCCTCACCTATGATGTGGCCCAAGTATCGCATCCTTGTCATCCTGAACTTTCACTTAAACAACTTAGTATAAAATTTCTGCTCCAAAATACGCAGCACTGCCTCCAAATGCTGCAAGTGTTCCTCCCATGTTTGGTTGTATATCATAATGTCATAAAAAAGACTAGCACAAACTTCCATAGTTGGCCACGAAATACGTGGTTCATGCAAGATTTGAAGGTGGCTGGAGCATTGGTTAGCCCAAAGGGCATCACAAAAAAACTGAAAGTGTCCATAATGGCACTTAAACGTTGTCTTGGGGACATCCTTGTCCCTCACTCGGATCTTGTGGTACCCCGACCTCAAGTCTATCTTGGAGAAGAACTTAGCCCCCCTCAACTCATCCATCAACTCATCTATTCACAAGATGGAGTAACGGTTCTTCATCGTCTTTTTGT
This sequence comes from Pinus albicaulis, assembly GCA_034641835.2. Classification (NCBI taxonomy): domain Eukaryota; kingdom Viridiplantae; phylum Streptophyta; class Pinopsida; order Pinales; family Pinaceae; genus Pinus; species Pinus albicaulis. Next base: position 1,015,021,221 of record CM076574.1, on the reverse strand, counting down.
TCAAGGTCCTGTAATTGATACACATTCTCAGTGTACCGTCATTCTTCTTCACCACGAATACTGAAGAAGCAAAGGGGCTCGAACTCAGTCGAATGTGCCCCAATGCCAAAGCTCATGTATGGCCCTCTCGATCTCATTCCGATAGGCCTTGGGGTGCCTATACAGAGTGGAGATAATGGCCTAAATGCAAGGCTCCAACTCGATAGTGTGCTCAAATCCTTGGTCAGGTAGCTGCCCTGGTGGAATTTCCTTGAAAATCGTGGAGTAACGGTAAAGGATGGCTTGTACATCTGGATGCGTGGGTTGAGCTGTACCATCTGCCTTTGAAATCCGCAACTCAACTGCCCACTCTGTCTCCCCACCTGAAGCCTGCGTCCGTCGTATCCGCAGAAACTGTTTGGGGTGGGTATATATGCATACCCATAAGTATCATTGGTTTCCCGCTCTTGTCCAGGAACTCCATCTCCAACTTCTTCCAATCGGTAGTGACTCTACCAAGGGTGATGAGCTATTGGACCCCCAACACTATGTTAGTGTCCAGAATGTCAACCATAAAGAAATGGTCTGCACTGAGTATGTCCCCATGGTCACTTTCAAGGCTAGAACATACCACATGCACTGCATGGTTCTAGCTCCCAAAAATAGTACCAAAAATCCATCAAACCCCTCTGTCTGGATGCCCCTCCTTTGCACCATATGGGCATCTATAAAATTGTGTGGGGCCCCACTATCCACGAGCTTTGAGACAGGTTGTCCCTGAACTGTGTCCCGGATCCTCAGCGTTAAGTACATAGGTATTCCATGCAAAGATGTAAGGATGCCTCCAACTAGTGCAAACGCCGACCCTCCTGCTGCTGGAGGTGGTGGAGGTGGAGGACCTTATCCTTGTGGTTGTTGATATTTTTAGGTAGCATCGGGTGTGCTCTAGCCCTGAGATTTTGTGGAAGGGCTAAGACACATGAGACCTCAAAAACCCAGAAAGAGTTTGGAGAAATTTCATCTGGTGTATGAGATATTCAGATAATTATTTTTTTTAATGAGGACCTTAAGTCTAGCTTAGGGAATTAGAAAAATTAAAGTGAATTAATTAAACACATGTGAGTCGTCGATTAGAGATTAGGTCATAGTCGTTGGTTTCCCAACGAGAAAAGTATAAAGGAAAGGCTTGGGGTTAGTTGGAGACACACACACACATTAGCAGAGCACTGAAGCTAAGTCAAATTTCTGGGGTGGGGTTTTGCTGAGAAATTCAAAACAAGTTGCAGTGTAGTGTAGGGGCAGAGATCAATGATTTGATCCAAGGCCGATAATACCACAAGATGAATGGGCAGTGAGTACCAGTCAACGCAGAGCCATTCAGGAGGACGCAGTTCAGCCAACTCCACGTAGAGACTGTGTAAGCCCAGCCATGGTGACGCAGACCCAACTAGCGCATCATAGAGGCAGCACAGCACTAGCAAGGGTGACGCAATCCAAGCCGGGGCAGCGCAACATCAGTCAGGGTGACGCAGTGGTGATGCTGGCCAGTTGAGGGCTGACGCAGAGGCTACAGAAGCAGCGCTGAGGGTTCCAGTGGGCCAGAAGGGGCTCGTGATATGTAAATCCTATTTGACTATACAACCATATCTTCTATCTCCGAGTGAAAGGTACTTATTGCCGTGTAATTTCTCTGTAGCGCCAACCATGTCTGTCGCCCAGAATGTTGTATTTAGATTTTGCATAATAATATAAACCCTCTAGCGCTGTTGCACCAGTTTTCCCGCATTGGGTTTTTTTGGTAACATTTGTCCAAAAAATCGTGTGTAATCTTGTCACATGTGTGCATTGTTTAGTAAATGATTTGTAGATGTGTAGGCTGCAGTTAGTGTCTACTTTAGTGTTTTTCTGAATATTTTAGTTAAATAACTTGTTAATGTTAATGGTACAAGTAGGTGAAGTAGATGTAGATACTGCAGTAGGGTTTATGTTTTGAAACTTTCACATGGTATTAGAGCATTGCAGATCAAGTTGATCCACCAGCAGAGTGGCTGAAGAAGATTGTTGCAGAGAAGGCAGCTAAAGCAACAGAGTTCGAGAGAGGGCAGCGCAGCACCGAGAGGACGCAGTCCCAATAGAGGCCATGCAAAGGCTGACGCAGTCCCAGCTGAGTGACACAGAGGCAGCGCAAAGCCTTCCAGAGTGACGCAGGAGCATCCTGCGCTACGTAGAGGCTATGATGAGCCAGTTTGCTCATGCAAAGGCCAGCTAGAGGGACGTAGTCCAATTTTTAGGGTATTGTGCATATTTTTCATAGTTTGGAAGTGGAGCTTCAAATCTTCAGAGGTTGCTGATGTGGTAGAGGTTTTGTTGGTGCAGAATCATGCCTAACAAAGGTGACAAGAGTGGGAGGAGAACAGTTGCTCAGCAGATCCATGCTAAACAAATTTGAGATTCGATCAAGAGGGTGATCGTAGAGAACTGATTTAGTTTTTTTTTGCTGACGATTTCCGGGAGGGAAATCAGTTGTTGGAGGGAGCAACTACTATATAGGGTTTCTAATCGCCAAGAAACCCAGATCCAGGTTTTTGTTGAGTGTTGCAGCATAAAGAGGGAGAGGAGTATCTGTTCTAACAGATTTGAGCAGAGATGGTGTCTCATGGACTAAGAGATCAGGACAAGTTGGACGACATGTCCAACTTCGTTATTTGGAGGGCCAGGATCCTGACAGTCCTGGATGAGTACGGCATCAAGGACCATGCTGAGAGAGTCCTAGCTATGCCTACTGATGCAGATCCTATGAAAAAATTCGAGGAGAATCGAGCACGGGCAAAGCGCTGGATCATGGATGGACTCAAAGATCACGTCGTGCCACATATTGCCGAGAAGAACACCACAAATGAAATGTGGAAAGCTTTGGACACAATGTATCAGGTAGGCTTTGTCCAAAGAAAGATGCTTCTGGAGAATCAGATGCGGTTGTTCCAGATGCAGAAGGGTAAGGAAATAGATCCCTTCCTCTTCAAACTTCAGACTACCGGGATCAACTGATTGCCATGGGTACGGCTCTGGATGAGTGTCTCTTGGTGAGGATTGCCCTAAATGCAGTCACCGAGGAATGGGAAACGTTTGTCCAAAGCATCTTGGGCAGGGAAACGTTACCATCCTGGGGGGATATGTGGTCAATCCTCCAATAGGAGGAAATCAGTATGTTTACCAAGAGGCAAAGCAACAACAGCAGGACTGTCGAAGTAAAGAAAGAGGAGGAGGAGGAGGCAACCCTTGCATCAAAGGGACAGAGGCAGCAAGGGAAGAAGAAGAGGGACCTATCCAAGGTCATATGCTTTAATTGTGGCGAACTTGAACACTTCGCCAACCATTGTCCTAAGAAGAAGGACAAGGGATCTTCTGAATCCAAGGCAGCAATAGCAAAGGGGGACGATGGGAGTGATGATGACGTAGCCATGAGTGCTCATGAGCCACATAAGTGGGGTGAAATTGATCTGTAGAGAAGTTACAGATGGAGGTGGCGGGATCCTTGAGGTTCCCAAACTCTTGGATCACATACGAGCTACGTGAGACTTAAGACGGTAGCGGGACAAGTGGAGCAGTGGGTGCAGGAGATCACAGTGAAGTGGAGGGCAGAGCTGGGACGTTGTAGATGGGAGCAACGCAATTCATAGGCAGCAACAACGTAGAGGCAGTAGCGTAGAGGCTAACGGGATTTCAGCAGTGCTTACGTAGTGCAGAGTTGCAGCATCGCAGCACTTCAGGAGGACAGCGCAACACAGTAGCCAAGGGAGCTTTAGTGATGAGATGCAACCCGACTGACTTATCTGTTAGTGATTGGGTAGGTTGTTGAGATTTTGTGTATTTGGGGTAGCATCAGTTGTGCTCTAGGTCCCAAATTTTGAGGAATTTAGATCAAGGGGATGATCTGATCCCAGGGTCTAGAATACACAAGAGGCAGAGAAGAGATCAGCTCAAGGACAGCGCAGAGGAAGGCAGCAGCAACAGGGATAGCGTAGTAACTGCGTCACCAATTTTGGGGTAACACAGTCCCTTCTGGAGCAGCATTGAGGGTTTGGAGGCCATCCAAGGCTGACGCAGAGGCTTTAGAGGCTGACGTAGAGCCTTTCAGGGACAACGTTCGAGATTCTACGCCTAGATTTGGCTGAGTTCTGTAAATCTCATTTGAGGGTGTGGATCAGTCATTGTTTTGGCCTTAGATCAACCAGAGATCTGTAGATATAGTGTTTTCTTTGTCGGGTTTTCCAGATCTGGAACCTAGATTTGTGTATTCAAAAATATTCTTAATAATATAACCCTCTAGCAACCAGAGACTAGTTTTCCCACCTTGGGTTTTTCCGGGGACTATTTGTCCAGAAATAACTGTCACTTTGTCAATATGTGCATGTGCTTATTTTAGATTTGAACTGGTAGAGATCTGTTATGTGTTTTGCTTCGATGTTAACTTGAATTTATTCAGTTGATAACTTATTTAAGTAGGAGGAGCTTAACCGGATTAACAGTAATAATTCCTGCATAAATGTTAAGATTCAGAAATTTCTACACAGGGGTCCTTCAGTTGCTTACTTCTCAGCAACTGAGTTGCAGTGCAGCAGTTGGTAGCATGATGCAGCAATTTGAGAGGGAGCTGCAGTATGGATGTAGCAATGTCGGTGGTAGTGGCAAGGTAAATAGTACAGGAAGCAGCAGCACACTGTATAGAAGGCAGTAGGCCAAGCATCTGTAACGCAGAAACCGATGTCGAGATCTGGCAATAGTTGGTGTGGATGTATCACTAGAGCACACTTCTCGCTAAGAGGGAGTGTTGAGATTTTGAGGTAGCATTGGGTGTGCTCTAGCCCTGAGATTTTGTGGAAGGGCTAAGACACATGAGACCTCCAAAACCCAGAAAGCATTTGGAGAAATTTTATCTGGTGTATGAGATATTCAAATAATTAATTTTTTTAATGAGGACCCTAAGTCTAACTTAGGGAATTAGAAAAATTAAAGTGAATTAATTAAACACATGTGATGAAATGTTCTAAGTGACATGGATCAAGTAGTCTTTTAATTTGAGCCATCGATTAGAGATTAGATCACGGTCGTTGGTTTCCCAACAAGAAAATTATAAAGGAAAGGCTTGGGGTCAGTTGGAGACACACACACATTGGCAGAGCACTGAAGCTAAGTCAAATTTCTGGGGCGAGGTTTTTCTGAGAAATTTGAAACGAGTTGCAGTGTAGTGAGGGGCAGAGATTGGCGAGGGATGATTTGATCCAAGGCCAGGAATATAGCGAGACAAAGGGGCAATGAGTACTAGTCACCGCAGAGCCAGCCAGGAGGACACAGTTCAGCCGACTCCACGCAGGGACTACGTAGAGGTTGCGTAAGCCCAGCCAGGGCGACACAGACTTAGCCAGCGCAGCATAGGGGTAGCGCAACACCAACTAGGGTGATGCAGTCCTAGCTGGGGCACCACAGAGGTAGCGCAACACTAGTCAAGGTGACGCAGTGGGTACATTGGCCAGTTGAGGGTTCCAATGGGCCAGAAGGGGCTCGTGATCTGTAAATACTGTTTGAGGGTGTGATACAACCATATCATTTGTCTCTGAGCGAAAGGTACTTATTGCCATGTAATTTCTCTATAGGGCTAGCGATGTTTGGTGCCTAGAATGTTGTATTCAGATTTTGCATAATAATATAAACCCCCTAGAGCTGTTGCACCGGTTTTCCTGGATTGGGTTTTTCCGAGGACATTTGTCCGAAAAATTGTGTAATATTGTCACATGTGTACATTGTTCAATAAATGATTTGTAGATGTGTAGGCTACAGTTAGTGTCTACTTTAGTGTTTTTCTGAGTATTTCAGTTAAATAACTTGTTAATGTTAATGAAACAAGTAGGTGAAGTAGATCTAGATATTGCAGTAGGGTTTCTGTTTTGAAAATTTCACAGTGGTGTTCTGCTATCATCACCTTCCATCTCATAGAGTGTCTCCTCTTCTCCTTCACTATCTGAGAAGACCTCGATGTAGTGCGCCTTCTCTCCGGCACACCTGTGGCCTGGTGCCAATGGCTCTTGGAAAGTGAAAAAAAGCTTCTTCCTCCTCAGATCCCTCATGGTATCATCATCTAATGGCCCCCGACCATGGTTACTTCTCAGCGGCGGAGCTCTCGTGTACTTTCCCCTCTGCCGGAGAGCTGGTATGTTGGGCATAGGGGTCCTAGCCCTTGGTAATGCATCATGTAGATCTCGGGTCCTCCCAACTACGTCCTATAGCAGAGTGGGTCGAGTTGACCTCACTAGCCCACGCAATGGCTCTGCCATCCCATCTATAAACATGAAAATCCTCCTGGGTTCCAATAGAACCATCATTGATAACCTCAGAAACTCCGAGATGTATGTCTCAAGACTCCCCGTCTGCTTGAGCTTGGTCAACTCTCCAAAGTGCTCCTCGGGGTCCTTCCGATCAAATCTCTCCAACACTCTCTTGGTAAAGTCATCATACTCTGTCACCCTTGCTTGACCTAATGTAGTCAACCCATGAAACCACTAGTCATGAGCTTCTCCCTCCAAGTGCAGCCCAACCACCTCGATGGCCTCCAACTCCGTCATCTGATTAAGCTGGAAGTAGATATCCAGCTTTTCCACCCATGCTTTGGCTGAACTCTTCGCATACCCATCAAATGTTGGTAGGAAAAGCCTACCCACGATATGTTGCAGGTCATTCCCCTGCGTGTACCCTCCTCCTTTGGTTTGGCCCTTACGTTTGTTGTTGTTCTTGAGCTGGCAGAACTCATTGAAGGTTATTGCCCTTCCAAACTCCAGTCCATAGGACCGATACTCTACAAAGTAATCTCCATAATGGGTCTCCTCCTGCTCCTGCTACCCTCCGGTTCCTGAAGCGAGGAATGTGGGAATGGTGGAGCTTGGTGGAGTATAAGGTATGGTTGGAAGGGTAATGTGAGCGCATTCCTGGTGCTGCGAAGTTCCAAACCCTTCTCCAATATCGATTTCTCCTTGAATCCTCTTTCCCTGGATGTTGTTACTGAGTTTCTGACCCATCTCCTCAATCCTCTTGGAGAGGTCTTGTACAAACTTTAGAAGGAGGTGTGCAAACTCCTTCTCCTCATTTCTCCCATCATCCATGTGTGATATCTCTCTCTTTTTGACCTCTAGAACGTTGTCAACCAGATCTGGATTAATTTTGAGCCTTCTCTCTTTTCTCCTGTACCTCTGCCTTCGCTAAGTTACGTTTTGTCTGTCTTCCGGTGTCATAGACTGCGTGCTTCACAGGCTGAGCCAAGTCTATGACCTTTGATACCACTGTAATATCCCAACTTAGGATTAAACAATAATAAAAGGCAAAATACACAAGAAACTACAACAAAAATAAAAACACCATTAAACACAGAATATGGAGCCAAAATCAGTGTTGAGCCATTTTATTAATATACCAGAAAAGAGTACAAGTGTGGTGTTGAAAATATTTCACCTGGGCCTGCTCAAGGTAGGTTGAAGGGCAACTCGAATCCTAGAAAAAATCCCTACTGGAAATGGCTCTGCATGGCTCAATCACTGCGCTGCCCAGTCCAGAAAATGCTGGTACTGACTGACTTCGGATTGTTTGTTGGGCTGCCTCTTGTTCTTAGAAAATTTCGAGAATTGGTCACCGGACTCTCCTTAATAAGCCCACAAAAACCCGCGAAGGGTTTGTTGAAAGCTCAACCCTAGAAATTGGCCCCTTTGGGCTCTTTGGGCTTGGCTCGCTGTTTTGCTGGGGAAATCGAATTCTTGGCTAGAACTGCTAGAAAATGCCTCCAAAACACTGCCAAAATCCCTGGTAGGATGTGGCTAGCCTCCCCTCCAAATCCTCCATCTAAACTCTACTTCACTCCCCCACTTCCAGCACTTCCCCTAGACTGGACTACACAATCACTGCATAGTTTATGTTGCCTTTGTGCTGTCCTAAAGGGACTACTCACTCCCTTCTGATGCTGCTATGAAACTCCCTTGCAAAATTGCAGAACTCTTCTCCTGAGCGAGCACTCCAAGTCCCTCGAGGCAAAGGTTGAGAATTCTACTTGAAGATCTCGTGTGCTAAATAGCACTGCAGATTTCGCTCACCAGCTCAAGCATGCTCAATCAAGATGACAAGAAAAATTGAGATGAATGAATGAGGAAATGAGCTTCCTTCACTTCCTTTTGTCAATTGAGCTCCCAACATTCCCTTGGGCCCACTATGAACTGCGTTGTCCCCTCATCTGACCTCTCACTGCGATGCCACCATCGAAACTCTCCTACGCAGCCACTTAGGGAGTTGCCTCCATTCGATAGCTGGCCACATGGACCCCACTAAGGTCACAATTTTTACTTAGGGACTATAGGAAAAGGATTTATTTGACTTAGTTATTATTTGTGGGTCCCCTACCCACTTTATTTCTGCCCAACATTAGAAATTGCCAAAATTAATCAAAAATTAATATTCCAATTAGATGGCTGCTAATTTGGAATATTAAAAATTTTATCACCTTTTTCTAGCTCCTTATGGCAATGCAATTACTAAAACACCTCCCCATTGCACTCATCTTCAGTATAACCCTCATTATATGCCTAATGGTTGAATGGTTTTGTTGTCTCATATCTATCCAGTCTTGTGAGGGGAAACTCACAAGAGAAAAGCTAAACTAAGTGACAATATGTAATATTCCTAATGGAAATTTTACAATGATAACAAAGACATGCGAATATGATAACATACAAATTTTCAAAATTTCACACCATAAAACCCGAAATTTCTCCAAATCCACAAACTGGCAAGATTTTATTAATCATAGAGTTGTGGTACAAATGAGCTAGAGAAAATGCACCTGGTCTTGCCCAAGGCACGTTGCAAGCACCAGGTGATGAGTACAGAAAATCCCAACAACTGCAATAGCTAAATCCTCCAAAAAAATTGCGTTGCTGCTCCAAAACGACACTGCTGCCAGAATTTTCCCATTGATTTCCCCCCTCTAGACTGCCCAGAAAATTCTAGGAAATTGGGATGTGATCCTTGCCCAAAACCCATAAATCAGGGTTTTCCTTGGTTCCAACCTTCAAAATTTGACCCTTCACAGATTGGCCCTCCTCCAATTTTGAAATCTGTCACTGTGGCTGATACTGCCAATCTCTTCTCTCTAGCAATATTCCTCAAATGACCTTCCAAGTTATTTACCAACACCCCAGCTCCTAACTCCCCGAAATAATGCTGCCCCAAAAAGCCTCACTCCAATCACTGTGCAGTCATGGAGGTGATGATGTAGTCTCTGGGTGTGAATAACAAGAACTGCATGTAGGTTGGCCCTCTGTGTTGTAGTTTCTCTCAACACTCCTGAAAATGAAGAAGAAACACTCTTGCAGGTTCTCCTGTCAATCCCCAACAACACTACTCCACAAACAACAATGTGGCTCCTCCCTCTGCACAGTAGTAGCTCTGAAACTGCGTGCTATGCCTCCAGAACCGCGTGGAACCTATAGATGCTGCTACCTTTGGTCTCCGTGATAAAGGAAAGCCTTCCTTGTGTGGCACTCGAATTCCACCGAAGAAATTGTGATCTTCTCTCCTTGGGAAGATCTTTTTGCTAAACAACACAATATTGGCTCAGTTGAACAACTAAGGCAAATTTAGTTTTTAGATTGACAAAACAGCCCAAATGCCTCTTCATTCCTTCTATTTATAGTTGTTGGCCATGAGTTCCTTGTGGGCCCCATATAAAACTTGATTTTCCCTAGGGAATTCAAATTCCTTCTTCCCAAGTGCATATTGCATATGGGTGAGTGGCCCCCACATTCCACTAGCATGCAAATATTTCCTTTCTCCTATGTTTCCTTCACAAAACTGCCATGGGTTATTATTAATCAAAATTGTAACAATTATTTCCTCAAACATTAGGAAAATAATTAGGAAGGGACGTTACAGCCCTCCCCTCCCAGATGTTTCTTGACCCAAAGCAACTATAAAACTGGATGTAGAAATTTTGAGACCCACTCCAGTTTTCAATTTCTCCTTATTTCTCCCATTAAGTTAAATGCCCATTCCCATAACCATACATTCAACAAGCTAGAAAAATAAATATTTTTTGAAAACACAAATTCTGGAAATTTCACAGTGCTGAAAATTGCAGAAATAAAAACTCAAAAAATAAATCAGCCGCACACATAAATTTGACACGTTGATTTTTGGTCAAGATGACCCTGGAAAAACCCCTTACAACTCTTGGGGAAAACTAGTTCAAAAGCTTCTCTTTATTTTTGAATATGCTTTTACAGTGAACAATAAAACACAGTGAAAATTACAGCAAACACAAAACCCACTTATCTCGATTTTCGTGCTAACTTTCCACCTTGAAAATCGTGCCAACAGAAAATAGAAAATTACAGAAAAAATTACAGCATTAAATGATGTACTTTCTGCCTTGGAAAACGTGCCAAATTTCGCCTGTACAGAACTGTACGAATCTGTACAACAGTCCCTCCTCGATTTGCGTGCCCAAAAAAGCTGCCTCAAAAATTGTGCCCTTGACTGTTGAATCTGCTCCTTGAAAACAATGTTGTATTTTGCCTCGAAAAGTGTGCTAACAGTGTTGTACGGACTTTGTCTTGGTAAAAGTGCCAATTAAATGCTATTGTTCGAAAATGCTGCATTGGGAAATGTGCCTTCCTACTGTACGGATTTGCTGTATATCTTTTGCTGCTCTCCCTCCGCTCAGAAATTTCTCTTTAGCTTTCTCTCCTCCTCTCTCAATCTTCTCATGAAAGACTGAATGATATTTTCTCTCCTTTTCTTCCTTTAACCTAACCCTAAGTGACTTTTGGGGAATCGCTAAATCCAATGGCTGAGATAGCTTTAGATCTAAGGCTGAGATTAAATGCTCATTTAAATCTCACTTTCTATTTTTTAATTCACCCCACTTCAATAAAGACCCTCTTAGTCATTTATTTCCAAAGTCACTTTTCACTTTCTGATTTCACATTGACTTTATTAAAGTCAATTTAAAATTAGACTAAGTAACTTTATCACTTAAAAGTCACTTTTAAATTAGATTTGACTTTATAACTTTATAAAGTCACTTTAGGAGAAAAAGTTAAATTCTTTTGGACACTTTTCCCTAGGCCAAAGATCAAAGCCTTAGGGAACCACCTATCCTCTGGTAACCAAATTTCAACACTAGAGGCTGCAAATTCTGCTCATTCTCCCATGTAGTATCCTCCTCTGGAAAATCCTTCCACTTAACCAAATGCTCCCAAACCACCCTGTTTCTCAACCTCCTCTCTCGGGTCTCAAATATAAGCTCTGGTATCAAAACCAAATGCCCCTCATCGTCCAATGGAGGCAACTTGGTTGTTGGTACAACCTCTTGTCCCAATGCCTTTTTCAGGCATGAGACACGGAATACATTGTGCATCTGGCTCTCTAAAGGCAGCTCCAACTCATAGGCCACCTCACCTACCCTCCTGACCACCCGATAAGGTCCATAGAATTGCTATCGGAGCTTTTCTGTACTCTTCTGCTTGAGTGAAGACTGTCTATACAGCTGCAAGCATACGTAGACCATGTACCCTACCTCAAACTGCCTCTGCACTATGTGCTTATCAGCATATATCTTTTGTTGATTTTGGGCCACCTGCAAGTTGTTCTTGAGAGCTCAGAGAATCTCTTGGCTCTTTTGAACCCCCAGTCCTTTTCCCTGGGACCCTGCTATCTCAAAATACCATGTCCAAAAAATTACAAGCATCATGCCCATAAATAGCTCAGAAAGGGGACATACCCATAGACATATGATAAATCGTGTTGTAGCAAAAATCCCCGAGATGTAGCCACTTGACCCACGCTCTCTGTTGTCCAGTCATGTAATTGTGTAGGTACCCCTCCAGCCATTTGTTCATGATCTCAATCTGCCCATCATTTTGGGGGTGATAGCTAGTGCTTGGTGTAAGCTTTGTCCCCATCAACCAAAACAACTCCTGCTAAAAATCCCCCATAAATTTTTTGTCCCTGTCACTCACAAATGTTCTTGGGAAGACCATGCAACTAGAAGAGCTCCCGAAAGAATAACTCAATCACCTGGGAGGCTAAAAATCTAGATGGAATAGTGAAGAAGTGGGAAAACTTGGTCAGCTTGTCAACCACTACATAGGTGCAGTCCCACCTCTGCGTAGCTAGAAGCCCTATGATTAAGTCCATAGATACGCTCTCCCATTTCCTCTCCGGAATGGGAAGCGGTTGTAGAAAATCGGCCGGGTGAGAAAACTCCACTATATTCCTCTGACAATCCACGCACTACCCCACATGCCTCAAAAAATCTCCCTTGAGCCAAGAGAATCTCTTCTTGAAAACACGGTATGTCTTGAGGAAGCCTGAGTGCCCTACTAATGGAGAATCTTGAGCTGCTTGCATGATCCTCTCCGTCAGCTGAGATCCTGGCACCAAATAGATCTGATCCTTGTAGTAGATTACATCATCCATCACCCGGAATTGATCATCCCTATGTTTGTCATCCAAAATGTCACAAGCCTGCCTGTCCTTGGAGTACTCAACCAATAGCTGAGCCTTCCAATCCTGCATAACATCCATCAAGGACAACATTGCTGGTCTCCTAGAGAGGGCATCTTTTAAGTTCTACCACATTGCTTTTTCCCTTCACATACTCAATCTCAAAATCGTAAGCTTGGAGCTTACTCACCCATTTTTGTTGCCTCTCCTCTAGTGACTATTGCTCTAGGAAGAAACGAAGACTCTTGTGATCAGTCTTCACTTTGAACCGATTGCCTACCAGGTGTTGTCTGAATTTGACCAGTGCATGCATCACCGCCAACATCTCCTTATCATACACTGAGTACAACTACTCATGAGGTAGCAGCTTCCTGCTCTCAAACAGAATAGGATGGCCCCCCTGCGTCAAAATGGCCCCAATCCATTCACCATAGGAATGACACTCCAACACAAAGGGCCGCGTGAAATCTGACAAGGCTAAAACCAGGCAATTGCTTATGACTCTCTTGAGGCGCTCAAAAGCCTCCTCTGCTACTTGCGTCCACTCAAACGCTCCCCTCTTCATCAAATTTGTAAGAGGTTCGACAAGCTGTGAGAATCCTCTCACAAATCTCCTATAGTATGTACATATGCCAAGGAATCCCCTCAACTCCGTCACATTCCTGGGTGTGGGCCAATTGAATCTTCTCCTAATGTACCTTCGCTCCATCTTCCCCAATCACATGCCCTAGGTACAACATCTTTGTTAGTCCAAACTCACATTTGGACATCTTCGCATACAATTGCTACTCAAGTATGCAGAGCATTACCTCCAAGTGTTGAAGGTGCTCCTCCCATGTCCTGTTGTAAATGAGTATGTCATCAAAGAAAACTAGGACAAAGCGTCTCAACTTCCCACGAAATACGTGGTTCATACACGACAGGAATGTAGCAGCAGCATTGGTTAGCCCAAAGGGCATCACCAAGAACTCAAAATGTCCGTAGTGGTAGCGGAAAGAAGTCTTTGGGACATCTTGCTCCCTCACGCAGATCTGGTGATATCCCGAATGCAGATCTATATTAGAGAAGTATTTAGCTCCTCTAAGCTCGTCCATCAACTCGTATGCGTGGAATAGGATATTTGTTCTTCAATCTATTCTTATTGAGAGTCTGATAATCCATACACATACACATCGACCCATCTTTCTTCTTCACCAGCACTACGGAAGAAGCAAATGGACTCAAGCTACACCTGATGTGTCCCAATCTCAGCAACTCCCCAATAGCCCACTTTATCTCATCCTTATAAGCCTTTGGATGTCTATAAGGGGTGGTGATGATTGCATTCAACCCATCCTCCAGCTCAATGGTGTGCTCAAATCCATGGTCTGGTGATCTACCTGGTGGAACATCCCCCAAAACCCCCTTGTGCTTCTCCAAAAAGCCTAATATATCTGGATGCGTAGCCTGTGCTCGTGCCCCTGACTCAGAAATCCTCAACTCAACTACCCACTCCACATCACCATGCCATAGATTGGCCTCCATCCTGTGGGTTGAAACTGTCTGAGGTGGATAAGAGTGCATTCCCCTTAGTAATATAGGCTTCCCATCTGGCCCCTTGAAATCCATATCCATCTTCTGCCAATCAGTGGTGACCTTCCCCAATGCGGACAACCACTGGAATCCCAACACCACATTGGTGTATGGGACATCAACCACAAATAGATGATCAGTGAGCAAGTAGTTCCCCATATTCAAGGTCAAACCGGGAACATACTTGTACACTGCATGGTCCGGTCTCCTGGCACCAAAACTGAGAACCCCTCAAATGTCATTGTTTGGATGCCCGTACGCTCCACCATATGGGCATCAATGATATTGTGGGTGGCCCCACTGTCAACCATAACTGACACACGCTGCCCTTGTATGGTCCCTCTGATCCTGAGTGTCAAATACTTCGGCACAACCTGAAGTGAAGCGAGGACTCCTCCTTTTGGGGAAAACGATCCTCCTCTAGGTGGTGGTGGTGGTTCTACTGCCTCATCCCCCGGCTCATCTACTATCTTAGTCTCCTCCTCCTCTGGATCACTATCTGAAAACACCTCAATGAAGTGGGCCTTGCCCCTGGTGCACTTGTGCCCATGTGTCCAAGGCTCCTGGCACATAAAACAAAACCTCCTCCTCTTGAGGTCCCTCTGTGTATCATCATCCAACTGGTCAGGTCCTCCATCTCTCGATGGTGGTCTAGTATCTTTGTTCCCCTGTGGGGCCGTGGGTCTTGTGGGAACAAAGGCTCGGTTCTTAGGCATTGCATCGATCATATCTCGGGTCCTAGAAATGGCATCCTGAAGTGACATGGGTTTGTAAGCCCTCACCCAGCCACGCAATGGTTTAGCAACTCCCTCCACAAGCAACATAATCAGTCGGCCCTCTGAAATATCTATCACCATCACCGCTAGCCTCTGGAACTCTGTGATGAATGCCTCTAGCTACAAGTTTGTCTAAGGTGGGTTAACTCCCTGAAATGCAGCTCCAATTCCTTCCTCTCAAACCTCTCCAACAGCCTCTGGGTGAACTCTGTGTAAGAGGTAATGTTTATGTGTCCCAATGTGATCATCCCACGGTACCACCACTCTTAGGGATCACCTTCCAAGTGAAGGGTGGTAAATCGAATGGCATCTATTTCCCGCATGGGATTTAGATGAAATTGTGTGACCAAATTTTGTATCCATGCTCTAGCTGAACTCTTCGCTATCCCATCAAATTTTGGGAGTGTAACCTTCCCGACTAACCTCTGTACATCCTGGTTGGATGATCCTCCTCTATAATGGTTTCCAGCTCTCGTAGTACGCCTCTCCTTGAGGTGAATAAACTCACCAAAGGACATCATCCGCTTAATTCGTGCATCCAACCCCTCATACTCATCAATACTGGATGCAATTGAGTGGACCAAATCTGCAACCGGGTTCCGCTCCCTCTCTAGTTTTGGCTCATCCACGAAATGAGGTGTCAAGGGACGACCAAGTTTCCCACGCTGATAATAGGTACAGTTTCCTCCCCTTGCTCTGGAACCCCCATCACCTTGAGGCTCTATTGCTCCATCTGGCCTTCCAACCACATGCAACCCCATCACCTGTTGCATCATGTCCATCACGATCTGCCCTTGTCTCATCATCTGTTGATTTGATCTCAGTAACTCCTCCAAAATTTGGTCCTGACCCTTGGTCTGGGTTTTTCATCCTACTCATGTTGGCCCATTCCTTCCCTCTGGTTCTCTACTTCAATGTCTGAAAATGGATCTACCTCTACCACGACCTCTCTGGAAAACCACTCTTTGATATCTTGGTGGCATCACCTTTTCTTGTTCCCCAACCTAGCCAAGAACATGCTCTAACACCACTGTAATACTCTAATGGAAATTTTACAATGATAACAAAGACATGCAAATATAATAACACATAAAATTTCAGAAATTCACACCATAAAATCAGAAATTTCTCCAAATCCACAAACTGGCCAAGATTTTATTAATAATAGAGTTGTGGTACAAATGAGTTGGATAAAATGCACCTGGGTTTTCCCAAGGTAAGCTGCAAGCACCAGGTGATGAGTACAGAAAATCCGAACAACCGCAATAGCTAAATCCTCCAGAAAATAGCATTGCTGCTCCAAAACTACACCATTGCCAAAATTTGACCGCTGATTTTCCCTTCTAGACTGCCGAGAAAATTCTAGGAAATTGGGGATGTGATCCTTGTCCCAAACCCAAAAAAACCCAGAAAGGGTTTTTCTTGGTTCCAACCTTCAAAATTTGACCCTTCACAACTTGGCCCTCCTCCAATTTCGAAATCTGTCACTATGGCTGATATTGTCAATCTCTGCTCTCCAAACTCCAACAATCTTCCTCAATTGACCTTCCAAGTGATTTCTCAACACCCCAGCTCCTAACTCCCCGAAATAATGCTGCCCAAAAAGCCTCACTCCAATGACTGCACAGTCATGGAGGTGATGATGCAGTCTTTGTGTGTGAAGAATGAGAACTGCATGTAGGTTGGCCCTTTGCATTGTAGCTGCTCTCCACACTCTTGAAAATGAAGAAGAAAAACTCATGCGGCTTCTCCAGTCAATCCCCAACAACATTGCTCCACAAACAACAACGTGGCTCCTCCCTCTGCGCAATAGTGGCTCCCAAATTGCGTGCTATGCCTCCAGAACTGCGTGGAACCTGTAGATAGTGCTACCTCCGATCTCAGTGATAAAGGAAAGGCTTCCTTGCTTGGTACTCAAAGTCCACCGAAGAAAGGTTGAGCTTCTCTCCTTGGGAAGCTCTTGTGCTAAACAACACAATATTGCCTCAGTTGAACAACTAAGGCAAATTCAGTTTTCAAATAGACAAAATTGTTGAGATTTTGTGTATTTGGGGTAGCATCAGTTGTGCTCTAGGTCCCAAATTTTGAGGAAGGACTAGAGTTCACCTGATCTACAAGACCCATAAATGGATTTGGGAAATTTCATCTGGTTTAGGAAATATTAAATTAATTAATTATTTTAATGTATTTCCTAAGTTAAAACTTAGGAAAATAAAATAATTAAAGTGAATTTAATTAAACATGTGTTGAAATTGTCTTACGTCACACGGATCAAGCTTTCTTTTAATCTTAGCCATTGATTCAAGATTTGATCATGGTCGTTGATTTGCAACGAGAAAAGTATAAAGGAAAGGCTTGGGGTCATTTGTAAAGACACACAGAGGCAGAGCACTGAAGCTAAGCTGAGATTCTAGGGCAGGGTTTGCTAAGAATACTCAGAAGTGTTTCAGCTGCAGAGAGGGGAATTTAGACCAAGGGGATGATCTGATTCCAGGGTCTAGAATACACAAGAGGCAGAGAACTGATCAGCTCAAGGTCAGCGCAGAGAAAAGCAGCAGCAGCAACAACAACAAGGACATCATAATTTTTAGGAAACCCTTCAAGGGTTACGCAGAGATCCTTAGGGGCAGCGTAGTGACTGCGTCACCCATTTTGGGGTAACGCAGTCCCTTTCGGAGCAGCACTGAGAGTTTGGAGGCCATCCAAGGCTGACGCAGAGGCTTTCAAGGGCTTCAGAGGCTGACACAGAGCCTTTCAGGGGCAGCGCTGGGGTTTCTAGGCCTAGATTTGGCTAAGTCCTGTAAATCCCATTTGAGGGCGTGCATCAGTCATTGTTTTGGCCCTAGATCAGCCAGAGATCTGCAGATCTAGTATTTTCTCTGTCGGGTTTTCCAGATCTGAAACCCAGATTTGTGTATTCAGAAATATTCTTAATAATAGAACCCTCCAGCAGCCAGAGATCGGTTTTCCAACATTGGGTTTTTTCGAGGACTATTTGTCCAGAATAATTGTGTCACTTTGTCAATGTGTGCATGTGCTTATTCTAGATATGAATTGGTAGAGATTTGTTATGTGTTTTGCTTTGATGTTAACTTGAATTTATTCAGTTGATTACTTATCTAAGTAGGAGGAGCTTAACCGGATTAATAGTAATAATTTTTGCATAAGATATAAGATTCAGAAATTTCTACAAAAAGACCCCAAATACTCCTCCATTCCTTCTATTTATAGTTGTTGGCCATGAGTTCCTTCTGGGCCCAATCTAAAACTCGATTTTCCTTAAGGAATTCAAATTCCTTCTTCCCCAAGTGCGTATTGCATGTGGGTGAGTGGCCCCCACATTCCACTAACATGCAAATATTTCCTTTCTCCTATGTTTCCTTCACAAAAATTCCTTGGGTTGTTATTAATCAAAATTTCAAAAATTAATTCCTCAAACATTAGGAAAATAATTAGGAAAGGACATTACACAACACTATGAGGTATGGCCCACAACCACTACCTCCTATTCTTTAACAAAATTTCACCCTAAGGGATGCTTCCCTATTTTAGGTCACCTAAAGGGTATGTTATGCAACCAACTCACAAAATAGAAGAAAATATAGATCAACGACTTAGAAATCAGGCTCTTCGAGGGGGAAACCTCCTTTACATTACATAAATGAACAATTCTTAGATAATTCAAATGACAAAACCTACTTTCTATAAATAGGAGTCTAAGGTGTTCCAATATAGTCGGAGCCTACATAACAATAATAATGTAAGGGCACAACAATAACAATAGTGGGCTTCTATGGGGCACAATAATAATAATATAGGGACAACATTGATACAACCATAACAATAAGAGAGCTACACTAACAATAACAATAAGGGGCTACACTAGTATTATAGGGACCTAACATGCCCCTCTCCTTCAAAAAAGTGTTGTCCTTAATACTTGAGTAGTTTTGGATGCTTCTGTATAAAAATACTCTGATACCAAATGTTATGAAACCAGCTCACAAAATAGAAGAAAAGATAGATCAACGACTATGGGGACAGCATGGGCACAACCATAAAAATAAGGGGCTACACCAACAATAACAATAAGGGGCTACACTAGTATTATAGGGACCTAACATGCCCCTCTCCTTCAAAAAATTGTTGTCCTCAATGCTTGAGTAGTTATGGATGCTTCTATATAAAAATGCTCTAATACCAAATGTTATGCAACCAATTCCTTGTGGGCGTTGGAAATACTGAGAGGGGGGGTGAATCAACATTTCTTTTAAATTGTTATTTTACCAGTTAGATCACTTATAATTAGAACACAAAATGAATAATAAGAATAAATACTTTTATTAATCACAATAAATTCAATACAATAATGTGTAGGGCTCCAACCCTAGATGAAGACATCAATCTTCAATCCTTCCAGGCACCAACCTGTACTTTTCCAAGCACAAATTTGGACTTCACGAGGCTCCGACCTCTAGGGCTCCAACCCTATCTTTCCAAGGCACCAACCTTGTCACTTTGAGGCTCCAACCTCTAGGGCTCCAACCATATCTCTAGTACAGGCTCCAACCTGGTCTCTTGAGGACTCCTATCCTCTAGGGCTCTAACCCTTTGCTTGAATCCGTCAAGATAAGTTCACTAATTCTTCACGGATCCCAATATCATCTGCAATGATCCGTGACAATATCTTCACCAACACTGCCCTCAATTGATCTCCTATAAGCTTAGTCCATCAATGACAACTTTGTCTTCACATGAAGGTGTCTCCACAGTGCTTCATGTCACTTAAACAAAGATCTCCAAAGTCACCTCATGATTGCTTCAATGCATCATGGTCTCCAATAATATCTCCAAGACCTTCAAGGTGTCTTCAATAGGCAACCCAAGTTTTGCACCTGCTCTAAGATGTCTTCAACAATGCTTCTTCAAAAACTCTCCAAGGGAGTCTTCCAAGAAAAGTCTCCAAGAATACCTTCAATCATCAATGACAACTTTGACAATCAGAAATATGTCTTCAATACTCTTCATAATACCCAAACACCTTTCCAAGGTTACTTCATGAAGACTTTTTCTTCCAAAGGTGTCACAAAGGTCTCTCTGATCAATTTTCCAAGCTTTCTTCAACAAGGTATTCAAAGGGTGTCCTCTTCAATATTCAGGAATGATTTCAATGGTGCATCAAAAATGCTACCAAGGGCTACCCAAAACAGTTTTGTCACTTCATTAGTTTTCCTCAACAATGTTCTTCAAAACTTTCACTTGGCTTCTCCAATTAATGTTAAAAGGACTGCTATTTTGGGCTTTTTTCTAATGCCATCATAGTCTACTCAAAAGCTTCAAGTCTCTACATCTTTTTTAGCACTGCATATTGAGTGAAAAGGTGTGACAAAAGGGGCAGTCTAGATTGATGTAGCAACTTCCTCCAAGAGAGATAGAACTGCAGTGATATGGCTGTTGCAAGGTCTCAAGAATGACCTTAAAAACTCCCTCAACCTTCGTCCCTTACAACTGTAGTAGTTTCCTGAAAAAATAATGATATAGAGACAAGAAATGCCTCACAATAGACTTTCATAAACCTTAATTATTACTGCTGTAGCAGCCCCTCCAAACAGAGCTACCAAGATCAAAAAATGACAATAAACCTCATGAAAATCCCTTCAGATGCAATTCTTTTCATTACAGGTGGGACCGAATTTTTTAGCACTACTCCACTCAGTTTATATTCCTGAAACCACCAAATTTCTGCTTCAGGTTGCTGTCCTCTCAGATCCAAGGTAACCCAATCACAAATATTTAGCCCAAAACGTGATGCCAAACTCCTTCTCGGCCTCTCCTTAATCTGTGTTCAATCTCTGAATTTTTGACCGCATTTATGGTTGAAATGAGGTGCTGGACGTTGTATTTATACAGAATTTCGATCTTTAATAAAGAGACACGTCTCTTGGAGGGAGGCCGACATGAATGTCTGAGTGTAGGTCGGCTAGCCTTAAAAAATATTATTTTTAAACTTAAAAAATGCTGGGAGCTTCGGGGCGTGTAAGGGCTCGTTGGAAAGAGGAAAAAAATCCTCTTTAAGATGGTCTAGGTCCCATTGAGAAAATATGCCTCTAAGGTGGCAAAAATTATTTTTCTTTGTGACTGTCCTTAAATTTTATGCATAAAATTTTTGGGACAGCATGAGGAATGTTTGGGACAGTATGGCTTCTCCATTGTTTGGCTTCTTCATCATCATAGGATCATGTAGGATATCCATGTCATCCGATAATAGTGCAGTGATATGTCACCAACCATAGTGTAGCATCTATTAATTTACCATTAGGAGATTTCCAAATCCTTCATGTCATGTCTTGCCATTAAGTGATTGCCAAGTCCATCATGTCATGTCTCCAATCATTGTCCATGCAATTAAGACCTTCATCAAGTGCCATCATGTATGACATCATCAAGTGTGTTCATTCATGTATAGTCCTTCAATATCAAGGGTAAGGACATCATCCAGGTTCTAGGGATTCTTTATCAAGAGCAAGGATACATAAGGTTATGGTGTCTTCATGGTTAGTTCAAGCATCTAGGACAAGACATCTTCTTAGTGGCTGGACATCATAATGGTATCACTAATAGCTTGACATATTCATTAATGACATCCTTATCAAACAAGAGGGGCTTGTCACCATGAGCAAGGACATCATCATATTATGCATCAAAAGAATATTTCCCATCCCAATAATGCCATATTGGCATCAATGACAACCTTGATTAACAATCTCTCCCTTTGTCATTGATGGCAATTTTCTTGCCCTTCCAACATTCTCTCCCCCTTTGATATCAATGGAAAATGGGGTGCCCAAGTAGTCCCCTTGTCAAGTTGCTTCTTTTCTTCATCAATAGTAGTTCTTCATAGGTATGTTACTCCCCCTGTAATGGTGCTCTTCCTTCTAGCAATGTGGTCCGTGATAGATGTGTCTAAATTTCTTCAATGGAGTTTCTCTTGAGAGATGATCTATCAAAAGATGATTGTCCATGTGTGACTCATCAAGGATTTCATCGGGCCCTTCACAAATAGCTTCTACAAGAGTGGTCAAGAATCATGAGCTCCCCCTAACAGTGTGCATGGTCTCCTTTTTGGGAGTCTCACCATCAAATACTTGGAATAACAAGGATGACTTCATCAAGTCAACAACATGTGTTGTTGGCTAGAGTGTTCAAGAGACCTTCGGACCCAATTTGCTTCCTTCTCCATACTTGTGTAACTTTCTTCTCTGGCTTCGTTGTCATGGTTTTAGGGACCCAAGTCAAGTTGCACTCACGTGCCATATGTCCAATGTTATGGCAATTGAAGAACTCCATCTTGTTCATGAATGAGTAATCATGACTTCTTCTTGCAAATTTGCTTTTAGAAGATTGACAGGGATCATTATATTTGTCTTTGTGATATGCCCTACAATCTTTTTCCATGTGCCCAATGTTTGTACAAGAATAACAATAACCAAGAAATATACTTTGGTACCTGGGAGATGAAGATTTCCTTGAGGTACTTCTGAAGTCTTTTTGACTTGGGATTCTTTGATGATATTCATTTCCTTTTGTATTCTTGACATCATTTGTAAGTCTCCTTGGAGTAGGGTTTCTTCTAATGTCATCTTGACTCTTGCCTTTGCTGGAACTGGGAGTATCATCTCTTCTTGGCTTCCTCACATCCTTGTTGTTTGAAGCATTATCATTCTTGCTTGAGGGTTCACCTACATAACCAAAACCTGATTTATCAAGAGGAGATCTCTGATGACTTAGGAAGTCATCTAGGGTTTGAGAGCTTTTCAAGCTCTTATTCAATGAGGCAACTTCCTTTTTAAGAGTGACAATTTCTCCTTTCAATTTCTCACAATCTTCATCTTTCATGATTTGTTGCTTCTTCATTTCTTCCATCATCCTTGTTGCTTCGTGTGCTTTGATTTTAAGGGAGATGATGTTTTATTTCATTATGAAGATTTCTTCATTCTCCTTTGCTAGACTTCTCTCCATTTCTCCTTTTATTCTTGTAGCTTCACATGTTTCAGCCTTGAGAAGAGTGATGCCTGATTTTAGTTTGAAGATTTATTCATCATTTTCTTCTAGTTGGCATATCATGGTGTTTCTCTCCTTTTCTGCTTCATCAACATGTCCTTCTATGAATGCCAAAGTTTCCATCACCTTCTTGGCTCCTTGCGCTTGTTTCCTTGCTTCTTCTAGTTGATATCTAAGACAGGAGACCTCTGTCTTGTATTGACCAATCTATGCTTCAAGATTGTTCTAGCTCTTAAGTCTTTGTTCAAGGTGGCTTGACAAAGCTTCTTCCCTTTTCTTTGCCTTATCCAATTGATTTGTCATAGATATGATTTCTTTGTGATTCTTTCTTTTGTTTTGATGAAATTCCTCAAGTTTTGTGAGCTCCTCATTTCTTTCTTGTACTTGAAGCTTGAAAAGGTCAACTTCCTTCCTTGTCTTGTCTTGGTCACCATATTGCGCTTTCCTCTTAAGTTCCTCATTTTCCTTTTTCAAACTGTTAATATCTTCCGTGGAATCTATAAGCTTAGTCAAGAGATCTTCTTCAAGGTCTTCTTTGATTTCTTCTTCTTCTAGGTCTTCTTTGGCCTTGATGTCATCATTCTTATTTTCAACTTCCTTGATGGGTTCTGGATTTCCTTCTTTCTATCCATCATATTCTTGACTAGATGTCATGCTCAATGCTCCTTTTGAGTGAATATCATGAATTTTGTCCCAGATGCCTTTTGTTGACAAACAATTTTCCAAATTGGCCTTCATAGAATCAGGTAGCTCATTCAAGATTGCTTTCATTGCTCTTGTATTATACTCCTTGGATTCTCCTTCCATCATGTTATCAGGGATCACTGATTTCCATACTTCATTGCCTTGAGTCTTTAAGAAATTCCTCATTCTTGTCTCCCATATTTCAAAGTTTCCATTGAACAATGGAGCCTTTGCAAATTGATTGGCTTCAATTTCAGTGGTTGAGGAAGACACACATTTAGGAGGATTGGAGACTTTATTCCTTGGCTTTGGCATTTGTGTTCTAATGATCAACCTTCAAACTATTAAGCTTTGAGTGAAGGTACTGGCTCTAATACCAATTGTTGGAAATATTGAGAGGGGGGGTGAATAAATATTTATTTTAAATTGTTATTTTTACCAGTTAGATCACTTATAATTAGAACACAAAATGAATAATAAGAATAAATACTTTTATTAATCTCAATAAATTCAATACAATAATGTGTAGGGCTCCAACCCTAGATGAAGACACCAATCTTCAATATTTCCAGGCACCACCCTGTACTTTTCCAAGCACCAACTTGGACTTTGCGAGGCTCCGACCTCTAGGGCTCCAACCCTATCTTTCCAAGGCACCAACCTTGTCACCTTGAGGCTCCAACCTCTAGGGATCCAACCATATCTCTGGTACAGGTTCCAATGTGGTACCTTGAAGACTCCTATCCTCTAGGGCTCCAACCCTTTGCTTCAATCCGTCAATATAAGTTCATTTTATTCATGACTCCCAATATCATCTGCAACGAGCCGTGACAATATCTTCACCAACACTGCCCTCAATTGATCTCCTATAAGCTTAGTCCATTAATGGAAACTTTGTCTTCACATGAAGGTGTCTCCACAGTGCTACATGTCTCCGAAACAAAGATCTTTAAAGTCACCTCATGATTGCTTCAACGCATCATGGTCTCCAATAATATCTCCAAGACCTTCAAGGTGTCTTCAACAAGCAGCCCAAGTTGTGCACCTGCTCTAAGATGTCTTCAAAAATTCTTCTTCAAAAACTCTCCAAGGGAGTCTTCCAAGAAAAGTCTCCAAGAATACCTTCAATCATCAATGACAACTTTGACAAACACAAATATGTCTTCAATTCTCTTCATGATACCCAAACACCTTTCCAAGGTTACTTCATGAAGACCTTTTCAATAAGATGCTTCCAACAGTTGTTCACAGAAAAAATCTGTTGCTCCAAAGGTGTCACAAATGTCTCTTTGATCAAATTTTCAAGCTTTCTTCAACAAGGTCTTCAAAGGGTGTCCTCTTCAATATTCAGGAATGATTTCAATGGTGCTTCAAAAATGCTACCAAGGGCTGCCCAAAACAGTTTTGTCACTTCATGAGTTGTCCTCAAAAATGTTCTTCAAAACTTTCACTGGCTTCTCCAATTAATGTCAAAAGGACTGCTCTTTTGGGCTGTTTTTAGTGCCTATTGAGTGAAAAGGTCTGATAAAAGGGGCAGTCTAGATTGATGTAGCAACTTCCTCCAAGAGAGATAGAACTGCAGTGGTATGGCTGTTGCAAGGTCTCAAGAATGACCTTAAAAACTCCCTCAACCTTCGTCCCTTATAACTGTAGTAGTTTCCTGCAAAAATAATGATATAGAGTCAAGAAATGCCTCACAAAAGACTTTCATAATCCTTAATTATTACTGCTGTAGAAGCCCCTCCAAACAGAGATACCAAGATAAAAAATGACAATAAACCTCATGAAAATCCCTTCAGATGCAATTCAGATTGCAGCCTTTTCATTACAGGTGGGACTGAATTTTTTAACACTATTCCACTGAGTACATATTCCTGAAACCACCAAATTTCTGCTTCAGGTTGCTGTCCAGTCAGATCCGAGGTAACCCAATCACAAATATTTAGCCCAAAATGTGATGCCAAACTCCTTGTCGGCCTCCTTCTTAATCTGTGCTCAATCTCTGAATTGTTGACCGAATTTATGGTTGAAATGAGGTGCTG
This sequence comes from Pinus albicaulis, assembly GCA_034641835.2. NCBI lineage: Eukaryota > Viridiplantae > Streptophyta > Pinopsida > Pinales > Pinaceae > Pinus > Pinus albicaulis. The sequence continues at coordinate 1,014,995,567 of CM076574.1, read as the reverse complement.
GACATTGTATTTATACAGGATTTCGATCTTTAATAAAAGGACACGTCTATTGTAGGGAGGCCAACATGAATGTCTGAGTGTAGGTTGGCTAGCCTTAAAAATATTATTTTTAAACTTAAAAATTCATTTTCTCACAAACCGCTGGGAGTTTCGGGGCGTGTAAGGGCTCGTTAGAAAGAGGAAAAAAATCCTCTTTAAGATGGTCTAGGTCCCATTGAGAAAAGATGCCTCTAAGGTGGCAAAAATGATTTTTCTTTGTGGATGTCCTTAAATTTTATGCATAAAATTTTTGGGACAGCATGAGGAATGTTTGGGACAATATGGCTTCTCCATTGTTTGGCTTCTCCATTGTTTGGCTTCTTCATAATCATAGGATCATGTAGGATATCCATGTCATCCAATAATAGTGCAGTGATATGTCACCAACCATAGTGTAGCATTTATTAATTTTCCATTAGGAGATTTCCAAGTCCTTCACGTCATGTCTTGCCATTAAGTGATTTCCAAGTCCATCATGTCATGTCTCCAATCATTGTCCATGCAATTAAGACCTTCATCAAATGTCATCATGTATGACATCATCAAGTGTGGTCATTCATGTATAGTCCTTCAACATCAAGGGTAAGGACATCATCCAGGTTCTAGGGCTTCTTTATCAAGAGCAAGGATACATGATGTTATGGTGTCTTCATGGTTAGTTCAAGCATCTAGGACAAGACATCTTCTTAGTGGCTTGACATCATAATGGCATCACTAATAGCTTGACATATTCATTACTGACATCCTTATCAAACAACAGGGGCTTCTCACCATGAGCAAGGGCATCATCATATTATGCATCAAAAGAATATTTGTCATCCCAATAATGCTATATTGACATCAATGACAACCTTGATTAATAGCGGGCCCCATCTAAAACTCGATTTTCCTTGGGGAATTCAAATTCCTTCTTCTCCAAGTGTGTATTGCATGTGGGTGAGTGGCCCCCACATTCCACTAGCATGCAAATATTTCCTTTTTCCTATGTTTCCTTCACAAAACTGCCTTGGGTTATTATTAATCAAAATTGCAAAAAATAATTCCTCAAACATTAGGAAAATAATTAGGAAGGGACATTACACAACACTATGAGGTGTGGCCCACAACCACTACCTCCTACTCTTTAACGGATTTTCACCACAAGGGATGCTTCACTATGTTAGGTCACCTAAAGGGTATGTTATGCAACCAGCTCACAAAATAGAAGAAAATATAGATCAACGACTTAGAAATCAGCCTCTTCGAGGGGGAAACCTCCCTTACATTACATAAATGAACAATTCTTGGATGATTCAAATGACAAAACCTACTCTCTATATATAGAACTCTAAAGGGTCCCAATATAGTCAAAGCCTACATAACAATAATAATGTAAGGGCACAACAATAACAATAATGGGCTTCTATGGGGCACAATAATAACAATATGGGGACAACATGAGCACTGTTGTAGCATAATTTGACTCAGCTAAAAGTCAAGAGAGGTCCTGAGCAATTCAAGGTTGTTGAGGAGCAGTTGTTAGAATTTCAAGAAGACCTGCAATATTCTCAAAAGGATAACCACAAGTGCAACGTGGATTCATCATCACATGTGCACTAGAACCAAAGTCAGGGAACCAACAACAGCATTGGAAGTGTGATCTAAGCCAGAGGAGCAGCAAAGAAGAAAAGCACGCAACAAGGGTCAAGTCGGGCTTATTTGCGTGCATAACAATTCACGATTCGGGCCGATTGATGCGCTTAGAACATTACACACAGGTCAGGGTCAAGTCGTGTAAATGTACGCGCATAACAGAGTTCGGAGACTTAATCGCAATCGCATGTGGAAGGCCTGATCGCATATCACAAATCGCAATCGCAAGCTCAGGAGGAAAGGTGCTAAGGAACACGTTATAAAGGCCGAAATGCGAAGTGTGGTAAAGTTTTATATCGCCGATTGCGATTTGCGATCAGCCCCACCTCCACTTGCCACGTCATCCCTACCGTTACCGCACATCGCACGTCACAAGTTGAGGAGGAAAGGCGCTAAGGAAGGTGTTAAGAATGCCAATATGCGAAATGCGATACGAAGATCGGATGCGATATAGTTCGAAGCTCGAATCTGAAGTATTTAAAGTTCGGTCGTGGGACCCTCTCGCACATCGCACATCGTGCATCGCAAGCTTGGGAGGAAAGGTGCTAAGGAACAAGGTTGAATCGCCGAAGTGCGAAGTGCGATAATGATGCGGACGCGATGGGAGTTATCGCTAAAGTCTAATGGTTTTTAAGTCCGAGTAGAGTGGTTTTTCCTTTGTAAAAGTCGCATCGGAGGGCAAAAGTGGATTATAACGTAGAACGTTGGAATGATGAGATGCAACAGAGAAGCGGATGCGATACAATTTTCAAAGGTAATGGAATATATTTTAAAGTCCAGCCTTACGACATTTACAAGGGAAAGTCTGAACGCAGGATAGAATCGAGTAATAAAACACCCGGTCACGTGCAAAACAACGTCATATGCATTGCGCCTTGTAATAAACGAGAGCTTGAACACAGCAGTGGTGGACTCGAGTAAGTGATCCGACATAGAGCAAAGGAGAAGAGAAGACGGAACACCACGGGCACGAGTGGAAGAGGCAGAGTCGGGTGGTAGGTGACATGGTGACAGTGTTCGAAACACAAAAGCATGGGCAGAGTCTGGTGGAGATGCATTTATGCAGACTGTTAGGATATCACAGAAGAAATAGAAAGAGACACATCAACAACAAATCAGATTCAGCAAAAGGATTATATTTCAAGTTTATTTTGTTTTCTTTGTTAAGAGCGAAGCTACAATGATGTCCTTGATTGCAATGTAATAAGTAGTTTAACAATTTAGGCATTCTAGGAGTTTCAAGAAGCTCGAGCAGTTACAAACTGATTTTGTTTGTATTTAAGGAAGTGAGAAAGAGAGGAGAGGTTCCGAGTTCTGGACCTCTTGGGGACTACATTTTGTACTTCTTTTTTCTGATGGGTGAATGAAAGAAGCAGCAAGTTCCTGCAACTGTTGATGGTGATTTGTGTCTCTTGTGCCATTTTATGTGGTTTTCTCCTTGAATGAAGTGAAGTAAAGAAGCAACTGGTCTCTGATTTACGTTTGTAAGAGTTAAATAGCTTTGATAAGCGCTCCTTCACTCCATCTCTTCTCCCTTCACAAATTCTCTCTAAAACTTTAAAGTAATAGATTCTGTGTTTACAAATATTATTTTGAGTTTCCTCTCTCTTCACAAACTCTCTCTGAAACTTTAAAGTAATAGATTCTGTGTTACAACATATTATTTTGAGTTTCCTCTCTCTCCATGAAGTTCCTTTGAAACTTAAAAGTAATAGGTTCTGTGTTTACAACATATTACTTTGAGTTTCCCCTATAGTTCTTCTTTTCCATTCAAATATCAGCAGTCAATGACATTGTGAAATCTTTTGTTATTCCAGATCATTAAGGGTTTTAGAAAACTAGTTTCCAGTGGGATAGAATCGAGACCTCATGATAAAATTATTTCTGTGACACACTTTTAAAATGTCTTAAGCACTGATTCCTTTCACAACCGAGGGATTGTCTCTTAAGAACCAACATTTTTCGGCGTCGTTGCCGAGGACGAAGGCACAAAGTTATTTTTCCCTGGGTATTGAGATCTATCTCTTGATAGTGAACAAGATTTAGATATAAAATTTGGTTTTTTATTATTCACCTGGCGACTCCACTGATGAAGATTTCATTAGATAAGGAATTTTGCTGGCAAGAAAATAAAAAAAGCATCTCGGAAAAAACGGGTATCAGAGTTTGAATCATTTAAAGGAAGTTTTATTTTTCACTATCAGTTTAGTGGTCTATTTTCCCATACATATCAAGAAGATTGTTTCCTGCTTTATATTCTCAGAATATTATAAGGCCCAAAAAGTATTCTTTATTGAAAGAAGAAGATTTTTCTTCTGCTTGTACTATTGATCTTGACACAGCTTTATCTCCTAAATATGAGAGGAGTGATGACTGTTGCATTACAATTCCTGAAGATAATCAGTCACAGTCCGAGAATAAAGGTGATGATTCATCATCTTTGGGTGATAATATTCTGTCTCACAAGAAATCGACTGCTTTTCAGCTCAAAAACAAAGAAATCTTTAAACCCCTGAAGCTGCCCACAATTCTCCATCAGTGTCTTTTAAAAGGATTCAAATTTTTGCCAAGTTTCTCGGTAGAGGTGGAGGATATTTCAATTTTCAGCTGAACAACATATCTTGGAATTTGAGTACTTTCTAGACAAATTTCAAATTATTTATGAAGATGTGGCTTTAAGGATGTTTTGTCATTCATTAAAGCAGGTTGCTCAACAATGGTTCCAGTGTTTGGAAGCAAGTTCAATTAGTTCATGGCAAGGTTTTCAAGATATATTTCTTAGATATTGGGGCGAGCGTAAGTCATATGAAAAACACCTTTGGGAATTATATTCTATCCAGAGGCAGAGTAATGAATCAATTGCTGAGTTTAATAGGAGGTTTCAAAAAATTTATTTCAGCATGCCAAAAGAAATTCAACCTCCTGAAGCTGCAACTATGGTTTACTATTTGAGGGCTCCTTCAATTGTCTTGGCTTTTTATCTCAAGGAGAGAAAGCCTTGCACTCTGGAGCTGATGTTTCTTTATGCACAGGAAATCGAAGATAATGTGTGGGCTTGTAGAAATTTTTCCTGTCATGTTGAAAGAACAATTTTTGTTGAAGGCAAGAGGGCCTGTCAAGAAAACATTGGAATTTCTTTACGATAGAATGCAAATTCAGAGATGAACAAGGATTTTCAAATGGTGTCAGAGGATTCCTGTATTGCTGAAACACAAGAATTTAAGCATTCCGAAGATTCTGGTCAAAAATTCGTTGCAACAACTGAACTACACGTTGAAATCGTGGAAGATCATTACAATTTTCACAATTTGAATGATTTTGAGAATAGAGGAGAAACTAGTGGAGCTCCTCAGGTGTGTTTGCAGGAGGGGGAAGATTTTTGTCAAGAATTGGAATTATATGAAGAACATCAGCATTATGAGGAATAAATCTTAGATTTCTCTTTTCGGCCTAAATGGTTGTCAGCAGAAAACAACAATCAATCTTCTCAAAATAACCTCAAATTGAGGAGTCAAGCAGTGAAGGAAGCTGTCATTTTCAAAGAAGTCTACGTCAGCAAGATGTTCAATAAAAGAAGGCAGCAGAAAATTGGTCTCATAAGTTCTATGATCCAGTAGCGGATTATATGAAAACTTTCTTTTGTGAGCAACAAGCATTTATGCAAAGTTATGTGCAAAGCTTCGTATCTGGAAAACATTCATGGTACCTCCCTATTGTGATCTTCAAATTTCAACAGTATGAATGCGTTAGGTCTAACATGCAGATGTTGGATTGGTGCCACTGGAAGGTTGACTTCACCTGATTAATAAAGGAAGAAGTCCAAAGTGTAGCAGGCTTCGGGAGGATTTCATACTGGATCAACTCCCATTTGGGATTGACTCCATGCCCAATAACGACTATTGATCTACAAGTGCTCTTTGACTCCATGCCCAATGAAGGCTATTGTTGTACAAGTGCTATTTGACTCCATGCCCAATGAAGGCTATTGTTGTACAAGTGCTATTTGACTCCATGCCCAATAACGGCTACTGATCTACAAGTGCTCTTTGACTCCATGCCCAATAAAAGCTACTGATCTACAAGTTCTCTTTGACTCCATGCCCAATAAAGGCTACTGATCTACAAGTTCTCAGCACTTTGCTACCAAAGTGTTGTCCCCAATTGGAGCCAGATGTTGTAGCATAATTTGACTCAGCTAAAAGTCAAGAGAGGTCCTGAGCAATTCAAGGTTGTTGAGGAACAGTTGTTAGAATTTCAGGAAGACCTGCAATATGCTCAAAAGGATAACCACAAGCACAATGAGGATTCATCATCACTTGTGCACTAGAACCAAAGTCAAGGAAACAACAATAGCATTGGAAGTGAAATGTAAGCCAGAGGAGCAACAAAGAAGAAAAGCGCGCAACAAGGGTCAAGTTGAGCTTATTCGCGTGCAGAACAGTTCACGAGTCAGGCCGATTGATGCGCTCAAAACATTGCACACAGGTCAGGATCAAGTCGTGCAAATGTACGTGTAGAACAGTGTTCAGAGCCTTAATCACAATCGCATGTGGAAGGCCTGATCGCATATCACAAATCGCAATCGCAAGATCAGGAGGAAAGGCGCTAAGGAACACATTATAAAGGCCGAAATGCGAAGTGCGGTAAAGTTTCATATCGCCAATTGCGATTTGCGATCGGCCCCACCTCCACTTGCCACGTTATCCCTACCGTTATCGCACATTGCACGTCGCAAGTTCAGGAGGAAAGGTGCTAAGGAACCTGTTAAGAATGCCTCTATTCGAAATGCGATACGAAGACCGTATGCGATATAGTTCGAAGCTCGAATATGAAGTATTTAAAGTTCAACCATGGGACCCTCTCGCACATCGCAAGCTCAAGAGGAAAGGTGCTAAGTAACAAGGTTGAATCGCCGAAGTGCGAAGTGCGATAATGAAACAGACGCGATGGGAGTTGTCGCTAAAGTCTAAATTTAGGTTTTTAAGTTCGGGTATAGGGGTTTTTCCTTTGTAAAAATCGCATCGGAGGGCAAAAGCGGATTATAACGTAGAACGTTGGAATGATGAGATGTGACAGAGAAGCGGATGCGATACAATTTTCAAAGTTAATGGAATATCTTTTAAAGTCCAATCTTATGGCAGTTACAAGGAAAAGTTTGAACACAGGACAAACTCAGGTAAGAAAACACCCGGCCACGTCAAAAACAGTGTCGTATGTGTTGCGCCTTGTAATAAACGGGAGCTTGAACACAGCGGTGGTGGACTCGGGTAAGTGACCCGACACAAAACAAAGGAGAAGAGAAGGCGGAACACCGCGGGCACGAGCAAAAGAGGCAGAGTCGGGTGGTAGGTGACATAGTGACAGTGTTTGAAATGCAAAAGAATGGGTAGAGTCGGGTGGAGATGCGTTTATGTAGACTGTTAGGATATCACAGCAGAAAAGGAAGGAGTCACATCAACAACAAATCATATTCAGCAAAAGGATTATATTTCAAGTTTTATTTTGTTTTCTTTGTTAAGATCGAAGCTACAATGATGTCCTTGATTGCAATGTAATAAATAGTTTAGTAGTTTAGGCAGTCTAGGAGTTTCAAGAAGCTCAAGCAGTTACAAACTAATTTTGTTTGTATTTAAGGAAGTGAGAAAGAGAGAGGAGAGGTTCCGAGTTCTGGACCTCTTGTGGACTACATTTTGTACTTCTTTTTCTCATGGGTGAATGAAAGAAGCAGCAAGTTTCCTGCAATTGTTGATGGTGATTCGTGTCTCTTTTGCCATTTTATGTGGTTTCCTCCTTGAATGAAGTGAAGTAAATAAGCAGTTGGTCTCTGATTTACGTTTGTAAGTAAGAGTTAAATAGACTTAATAAGCACTCCTTCACTCCATCTCTTATCTCTTCACAAATTCTCTCTGAAACTTTAAAGTAATAGATTTTGTGTTTACAACATATTATTTTGAGTTTCCTCTCTCTTTACAAACTCTCTCTGAAACTTTAAAGTAAAAGATTATGTGTTTAAAACATATTATTTTGAGTTTCCTCTCTCTCCATGAAGTTCCTTTGAAACTTAAAAGTAATAGATTCTATGTTTACAACATATTGCTTTGAGTTTCCCCTGCAATTCTTCTTTTCCATTCAGATATCAGCAGTCAATGGCATTGTGAAATATTTTATTATTCCAGATCATTAAGGGTTTTAGAAAACTAGTTTCCAGTGGGATAGAACCGAGACCTCATGATAAAATTATTTTTGTGATACACTTTTAAAATGTCTTAAGCACTGATTCCTTTCACAACCGAGGGATTGTCTCTTAAGAACCAGCAGGCACAACAATAACAATAAGGGGGCTATACTAACAATAACAATAAGGGGCTACACTAGTATTATAGGGACCTAACAGGGTATATCAAGTCCAAGGGGTAAAGGTGACAAAATAGGCCAAGGAGGGATGCTATTCTTAGGAACAAGGCTTAGCTAGCACAAATAGGAAATACACATTCTCAAAGAGGCCTAATTAGGGCACAAAGTGACCTAGGGTTTCAGTGTAAGCAAGGTCAAGAAATGCCTTGAAATAGATAAGTATGATCAATATATGGCATAACAAGCCTCAAGTTGAATCCTAGGGAAAAACTAGGGCTTCACTAGGGAAAAAATTACCTAGGGAAAAGGACGTCATCCCTAAAATGGAGAAATTAGACACAGGAGAAGGTTTATTTTGAGGAAATTACCTCACAACCAAGTGTTGAATCCCTCCACTAGGAAACATAGTCAACCCTAGTTGAAAATAAATCCCTAACCCTAGCTAGTGGCTTTCCTTAAGAGCCTGAAAATTAGGTTTGGGGAAGAAAAGTGAGATTTAAAGAAATTTTTAGGTATGATCAACAATGTGAATAAGGCTGGCCAGTTCCTTGACCTCAAGTGATGGAGTCTATGGGATTCTTACTTAGGAGAAAATACTAAGCCCTAGTAAGGAGTAAGGGAATATGAAACCCTAGGTTTCAAACCCTCGCTATCATTTTTGTGACGGAGAAAAGTCAATGAGGAGAGCTAGTCTAAAGATTCACTCATGGGATTGTCCTACAAATTATAAGAGGGTAATCTAGCAATAATATTGTAGAGATTCCGTAAAAAAATTCAATAATTACTAGCACATAGAAACCCTAGACATTAACCCTTTCATGCAATAGTCATAAATAAATTCCAATACAAAATGAATTTTCAAGATAGAAGCATGAATTGTTGAGATTTGATAGCTTGGGACGTACTCGAATCCCTAGGGTTCAGGGTTTGGAGGTTGGAGAACCACAAAAACACTTTTTGGGCTTGGAACCGAAGGTGTGGACTTTGCACCCAAGCTGGTAGGTGTGAAACCACGAGGAATTTCAATGGTTTGACACTTGGAGGCATTAGAGGACCCTTAGAGGAGAAAGGGGTAGCGAAAATCATCGAAATCCGAGTTGTCTAACATGCGATATTAATTTTTCCTTGTTTTTGTTGGGTTTGCACAAGGAGAGTTGAGGTCAGCTAGCTTTAGAGAGGCCTTATGACAAGCTGGAAATCCGATAGAAGGCAGTTCATTGGAGCCCTTCTATTTAGTATAAATACAAGGTGATTGTGAGGCATTTTCACACATCCTAGTGCATCATTTTACAACAACATACCAACTGAGGCATTCATAGCTCAAGGAAGGAGGTCGAGTGGAGGTTAAGGTTTGTTTTGAGGTTCTTCTTGTGGTTTGACAAGTCCAGTATAGAGAAGAAGGTTTCTACAGAGATAAGGGAGAAGTCTAGGTTGTTTTTGAGAGGGTTTTGGTGGCTGGTTGTTCCAACTTGTGGGTGACGTAGGTCTGGTTGTGTAATTTGGGGAGGCTCGCAGCCCTAGATCACAAGTGTGTGGGGCTGCAGGTTTGTTTGGAGGGGCTAGAAACAACCCATAAACTCAAGCACATTCGAACAACACTCAAGGAGTAGACAATCGCAATTGTTAGTAGCACTTTTGAACTAAAGATAAAGGTTTTAGTTTGACCGTAACAAGCTCTAACTAGGCCAAAGTCAACAACGGAAGAAATAGAGTGTGCAAAGTGAAGTACAACTTAAGAGGGAGTTGGTCACATTGTTGGTGAAGGGCTCACAACAATTTCGAAAGGGTTGTCCAGTATGAGGACAGGTTAGAAGGGTTGTCTAGTATGAGGACAGGTCGGAAGGGTTGTCTTACTATAGTTCGTGGAAGGAAAGGATCAAGTTTGTCTTGTAGGTCAACAAGATCTGGGAATTCGCCGAGAAAGAAATCAAGAAGCTAACGAACCTTAAGGAGAGGGAAGCATATGAAGACCTAGATACAAAGGCCAAGTTGATCATCATGGTTGGTGTGAAGGACTCCTTAATGCCTCATTTGTCCTGGAAGAACACTGCACATGAAATATGGGTAGCTATTCAGAATTTGTTCCAGAATAAGTACGAGAACTGGGTATTGGTATTGGAGGATAAGTTAAAGCCACCAAGATGATACAGGGTGAAGGGGTGACTTTGTATCTGACGAGGTTGTCTCAAGTTTGAGATGAGCTTGCCATTGTTGGTGTGACTATTGCAAATTCTGAGATGAAGACGATTTCCTTGAAATGGTTTACTCTAGAGTGGAATCCATTCATCAAGGGGATCGTGTTGTTTTGTGTAGCTTGGGAGGTACTCCAAGCCCCAGGGTTCAGGGTTTGGAGGAAAAAGCACCACAAGGGCAACTTGTGTGCTTGGAACCCAAGTGAGGGGTTTTGCACCCATTGTGATTTGGGCCAACACCGAGATGAAGACACAACATGTGATGGATGAGGATGATACTGCTCGACGATACGATTCCAACGAATCGATAATTGTACAAATCCAAGTTGTCGTTAGTGAGAAATGAATTTTTGAAGTTGACTATGTAATTATTGGTTACCAAGTTAGGTCGGGTTGGTGTAAAATGGTGCCAATAGATAGGTATCTTCAAATGAATTCGTGGAGCACTCAAGGCTATAAATAAGAGATGACTTGGAGTCATTTCAAGCATCCAACTTTGGCAATACATCTCTGAAATATTGGCGAGCCTTAGCCACAGCTAGAAGAGCTTGAAGGGACAATGTGAGGAGGTCTTAATGACAGCGTGGTTTCTCTATTTTGTTGTAGGTGCAGCGTGGGAGGAAAGGGTTGTTTGAAGGGCCAGAATAGGGCTGTAACAAGTGCAGGTTGTTGGGCAAGTTAGGCCGTTTCATAGGAGTAACAAGACGACCAAGGAGAAGTCTGGAAAACCAACGAAGAAATTTAGGGCTTGTTGTAGGTGACAACGTGGGAATTTATGGCTTGGTTGGGCATACCTTAGTGATGTTTTGGTTGTGTTTGCAAGGGCAGAATATGACGCAGATAAGAGGAGAAAAATGGAGTTGTTAGGGTGTTGCTTGGTGAAGTTTTGAGAAGGCCGCAGCTACAGGAAGGATTTTGTGCTAGGCCATAGCCTTAACAAGCAGCCAAAAGTGCTTCAAAGCCAGCATCAAGGTAACAAAGGCCTAGTTGAGGCAACATGGCAATTGAGGGGTTTCTCCAAGCAAGACCGCAACCCATGAGGGCTTAAAGGAGCTGACTGCGTGTAGGGCGTAGGGATGAAGTTTGTGCCCTAACCAGAATTGCAGGTAGAGCCAATAAGTGTGGTGAACAATAGTGCTTGAGGAGGCGTATTGGGTCATGCAATGACTAGATTGGTTCAGATTAGTGAGAAGCCTGTTGGAGCCATTTGTATGAACTTCCAAGGTGGCGAAGCATCATACTAGGAGCATATTCAGCAATGACGAGACTGGGAGCCATAGGACTATTGGAGGGCAGCATGTTGGTTACCCAAAGTAGTCCTAGATGAGCTATCTTGAAGGACAAAGAGCAGCTGAAGGTTGGGTGAAGATAGGTGCCGAAGAGCAACACTTTGATGGATGAAAGTGGTTGCTAGCCTGGTAGATTGCAGCTTGAGATTAGGCCTACCCAGAGGAGTAGATTGGATCAGACCAAGTACACTCTACACAAGGACGTGCAAGAGTGTTAGGGGGCAGCCCTCCTAGAGTCTCGATGTGTAGATGCCTTGATGGACTAAAGCACTACTAGTGAGCGGTACAGAAGCGAAGGACCGGCATGTGTTTGTTAGTGTATCTTTTATACCATAGACTGTTGTATTATTCATATTTGGTTTAATATAAAGAAGATTGGGGATTGTACCTATTGTACAATTTTGTTTAAAACTATGTATTTTGTGCATGTGTGATTTATTGCTTTATATTTTCCGCTGTGCAAAGTAGTTATGGTTGATATTCTTGGTTTGGTAGCATCAGTGATTTAAGACTCTAACCTACACCCAAGGTCTCGAAAATTCAACATGGTTTTAGATGTGTCTGAGCTACTTTGGAAGCTAGTAAATCAGAGTTTTCCTAATGAAGTACAATGTGAGAGGGAGTTGGTCACATTGTGAGTGAAGGAGTCACTACAATTTCGAAGTGGCAGGTAGGTCTCCGGTATGAGGATAGGTTGGAAGGGTTGTCCAAATACACTCCTTGGAAGGAAAGGATCAAGTTGGTCTTGCAAGTCAATAGGATCTGGGATTTTGCCGAGAAAGAGATCAGGCTTCCAACTGACCCTAAGGAGTTGGAAATATGGGAGGATTTGGATATGAAAGCGAGGATGATCATCCTTGATGGTGTGAAGGATTCCTTGACACGTCATGTGTCCGGGAAGAACAATGCACATGAGATGTGGATGGCTCTTCATAATTTGTTCCAAAATAAGAACGAGAACCAGGTACTGGTATTGGAGGATAAATTTAAATCCACCAAGATTATAAAGGGTGAAGGAATGACTTCGTATCTAAAAAGGTTGTCTCAGGTTAGAGATGAGCTTGCTTCCGTCAGGGTCAAAGTTTTAGATGCAAAGATGGTAAGGATTGCCTTGAAAGGGTTCACCGAGGAATGGAAGCCCTTCATCAAAGGAATCATTGTCAGGGATAAGCTGCCAGACTAGAATAGACTATGGGACGACTTCATTCAGGAATAGTTGCGAGACGAGGATCTTCATCCATCCAGGAAGGCAGATGAGGACATGGATCTTGCATCGAGAATGAAGGGTAAGCCGAAGAAGGACTTGAGTAAAATAAAGTGTTTCAACTGTGGCGAGATGGGTCATTTTTCGTCGAGATGTCCGTTGAAGATAGAAGATGACGAGAAAGGGAAGAAGAAAGGAAAGCATATCGCCGCTTCAGCAAAAATGGATGATCTCGCCAGGAGATTGGAAGAGGAGGATTTTTCTATGATTTCTCATTTATAGCAGGGTGCTATTCGAGAGGATGTATGGTACGTGGACAATGGTGTGACGAAGAAAATGACAGGGTCATAGGAGGTTTTTGAGAATCTATCTAAATGGGACTCAAAGTTTCACATGGTGTTGGGCGAAAACAGTCAATTGGAGATCCAAGGATCAGGGGTGAAGCCATTCAAGATGGAGACAGGACATATGATGTGGGTCCAGGATGTACTGTTTTTACCAGGACTTAGATATAGTGTGATTTACGTCTCGATGATGGAGAGAGGGCTTTGAGGTCTTGTTCCTGGATGGGAAGGAGAGACTTAGGTCTAGAGGCTCTAAGTCGGATGGGATTGTGCTTGGAGTCAGGGAGCATGGTCTCTACAACTTGATGGGAAAGCGTGAGGATCATGAGAAGAAGCAGGGGCAGGTACGGGTTCCAGAGAAGCAGGTGTAGGCTTCAGAGGAGAAGGTACAGGTTCCCGAGAATAAGGTACACTTTTCAGAGAAGGTCCAGGTTCCTGAGAATCAGAGGGATTCAAGTTCTAGAGGGAGTTTGCAGATTTAGAGGGAGACTTTGCAGCCCAAGAAGAGTGCGTGGTCAAGAAGGAATAATGGAGGGAATGGAAAGTGATACAAGAGAAAAAGAAGAAGCAGGGTGCTTCCAACAGTGACAGTGACACTTCTAAGAAGGGCGTAGTTCACTGTACAGGGATTGTTGCGATTCTGAGCGCCAAGACCTGGGCTAGTGTTGCGATCAATGATGACGAAGACAAAGTAATTCCTTATTGTGGAGGTACCTCCCTCAATAAGAGGGAGTGTTGATTTGTGTAGCTTGGGAAGGGTACTCTGAGCCATAAGGTTCAGGGTTTGGATGACAAAGTGCCACAAGGGCAGCTTGTGGGCTTGGAACCCAAGTGAGGGGTTTTGCACCCATCATGATTTGGGCCAAAACCAAGATGAATACAGGACATGTGATGGATGTGGATGATAGTGCTTGGCGATACAATTCCAATGCATCGAGAATCGTCTGAATCCTAGTTGTAAGTGAAATGAATTTTTGAAGTTGGCTATGTAATTAGGTCGGTTTGGTGTAAAATGGTGCCAATAGATGAGTCTCTTCAAATGAATTCGTGGAGCACTCAAGGCTATAAATAAGAGATGAATTGGAGTCATTTCAAGCATCTAAAGTTGGCAATACATCTTTGAAATATTGGTGAGACTTAGCTGTAGCTAGAAGAGCTTGAAGGGACAACGTGAGGTCTTAAGGAGAAAGTGGTTTCTCTGTTTTGTTGTAGGTGCAGCATGGGAGGAAAGGGTTGTTTGAAGGGCCATAATAGGGCTATAACAAGTGTGGGTTGCTGGGAAAGTTAGTCCATTGGATAGGAGTGACAAGACAACCAAGGAGAAGTTTGGAAAACCAACGAAGAAATTTAGGGCTTTTTGTAGGTGACAACGTGGGTATTTATGGGTTTGTTAGGCATTCCTTAGTGTTGTTTTGGTTGCATTTGTAAGGGAAAAATAGGCCGCAGATAAGAGGAGAATAAAAAAGCTGTTAGGGTGTTTTTTGGTGAAGTTTTGAGAATCCTGCAGCTACAGGAAGGCTATTGTGCTAGGCCGTAGCCTTAACAAGAAGCCAGAAGTGCTTCAAAGCCAGCGTCAAGGTAAGAAAGGCTTGATTGAGGCAACATGGCAGTTTAGGGGTTCCTCCAAGCAAGACCACAACCCATGAGGGCTTAAAGGAATTGACTATGTGTAGGGTGTAAGGCTGAAGTTTGTGTGCTAACCAGAATTGCATGTACAACCAGTAAGCGTGGTGAAAAACAATGTTTGTGGAGGTGTATTGGGTCATGCAGTGACCAGATTAGATCAGATTAGTGAGAAGCCTGTTGGAGCCATTTGTATGAAATTTCAAGGTGGAGAAGCGTAATACTAGGAGCGGATTCAGCAGTGACAAGATTGGGATCAATAGGACCATTGGAGGGCAGCGTGTTGGCTACCCAAAGAAGCCCTAGATGAGCTATCTTGATGGACGAAGAGAAGCTGGAGGTTGGGTGAAGATAGGTTCCGAAGAGCAATACTTTGATGGACGAATGTGGTTGATTGCCTAGCAGATTGGAGCTCGGGATTAGGTCTACCCAGAGGATCATATTGGATCACCCCAAGTACACTCTACAATAGGACGTGTATCAATGTTAGGGGGCAACCCTCCTAGAGTCTCGATGTGTAGATGCCTTGATGGACAAAGGCACTACTAGTGAGCAGTATGGAAGCGAAGCACCAACAAGACGAGATACGACATTGTGTTTGTCAATGTATCTTGTATACCATAGACTGTTGTATTATTTAGATTTGGTTTAATATAACGAAGATTGGGGATTGTGCATTATTGTACAATTTTGTTTAAAACTATGTATATTGTGCATGTGTGATTTACTGCTTTATATTTTCCGCTGTGCAAAGTAGTTTATGGTTGAGATTCTTGGTTTGGTAGCATCAGTGATTTAAGACTCTAATCTATACCAAATTCAACAGATCGCTGCCAGGGACAAGTTGCCAGACTGGAATGGGTTGTGGGATGACTTCATTCAGGAAGAGTTGCGAGACGAGGATCTTCATCTGAAGAAAAGGGATTCAGATGATGACATGGCAGTTGCAGTACGAAGTAAGGGTAAGCATAAAAAGGACTTGAGTAATATCAAGTGTTTCAACTATGGCGAGATGAGTCATTTTTTAACGAGATGTCCGATGAAGAAGGGAGATGACGAGAAGAAGAAAGGGAAGTTGGTTGCAGGTGTTGCCACTTCTCTTAAGATAGATGATCTCTTCAGGAGGTTGGAGAAAGAGGACTTTGCTTCGATCTCTCATTTCTCATAGGGTACCATCGATGAGGTTGCATGGTACGTGTACAGTGGAGCGTCGAAGCATATGACAAGGTCACAAGAGGTGTTCGATACTCTAGCTGAGTGGGACTCAAAGTTGCACATGGTTTTGGGCGACAAGACTTAGAAAGAGATTAGAGGATTTGGAGTTGTTCCATTCAAGATGGAGTCTGGATAGGTGATGTGAGTTCAGTATGTACTATTTGTACCAAGACTAAAATTTAGTGTGATGTTTATCTCGACTATCAAGTAGAAGGGGTTTGAGGTCTTGTTCCAGGATGGGAAGGCAAGACTCAAGCCCAAATGCTCTAGCTCTGCAAGTGTCATGATTGGAGTTAGAGAGCATAGTCTATACAGGCTGGTGGGCAAGCCTATAGATCATGAAAAGAAGAAGGAGAACAGGGTACAGGTTCTGGAGAAATAGGTGCAGACTTCAGAGGAGAAGGTACAAGTTCCAGAGAAGAAGGTCCAAATTCCAGAGGCTCAAAGGGAGATGACTTCTAGAGGGAGTTTGCAGGGTCAGAGGGAGACTATGAAACCCAAGAAGAGTGCGTGGTCAGTGGGGAGCAAGGGTGCTTCTACACCTGCCAAGAAGGAACATGGAGATAGTGGAAAACATTTCAGGAGAAGAAGAAACATGGTGCTTCTAATGGGAGTGACACTTCCGAGAGAGGCATAGTCAACAGGGATTGCTGCAATTTTTGAGCGCCAAGAGTTGGGGGAGATTTGCGAGAAGTGACAGTGACGGTGATGAACTACTTCTAGTCTTGGAAGTAGTTGAAGAACCACTTCCTTGCTAAGAGGGAGTGTTGAGATTTGGTAGCTTGGGAGGTACTTCAAGCCCTAGGGTTCGAGATTTGGAGGTTGGAGCACCACAAAATAACTTTTTGGGATTGGAACCCAAGATGTGGGCTTTGCACCAAAGTTGGTGGGTGTGAAACCATGAGGCATTTCAATGATTTGACACTTGGAGGTGTTAGAGGACCCTTAGAGGAGAAAGGGGCAATGAAAATCATCGAAATCCAAGTTATCTAACATGAGATATTAATTTTTCCTTTTTGTTGTTGGGTTTTCACAAGGACAGATGAGGTTGTCTGGCCTTAGAGAGGCCTTATGACAGGTTGGTAAGGCCATAGAAGGCAATTTTTGGATCCCTTGTGTTAAATACAAGGTGATTGTGAGGCATTTTCACACATCCTAGTGCGTCATTTCATACTAACATACCAACTGAGGCAGTCGCAGCTCAAGGAAGGAGGCCAAATGGAGGTTAAGGTCTATTTTGAGGTTCTTTTTGTGGTTTGACAAGTACGAGATAGATAAGAAGGTTTCCACAGAGATAAGGGAGTCATGACTTTTGAATTATGAAATGTACCCTCTGGACTCTGGATGTTGTTAGAACCAACATAGATCCATCTTAACTTTGGGTCTACCAAGAGCCGAGAGGGATCAAACCTCTCAAGATTCAAACATGAGGAAAGGTTTGCACCACGAGAAATTTGATTCTTCTCATCGCTTGGTATATCCTTAGTTAAAATGGACCTGTTGGTTCTTAATAATATTATTTATATTTTATATAACTTTCACAACTCTCTCTCTCTCTCTCTCTCTCTCTATATATATATATATATATATATATATATATATATTACTTGGAATGAAAGCATGGGAAACCCTAGAGTACTTCCCCACATTTTGTGGATGGTAAGCTGGGTAACTCGTTGGTCATGATTACGGGGCCTCGCCCCAAGGGAATCAAAGAGAGTCGAACTCGTGATTAGCAACAACTAGCAACAATATCGAAGAACTTCATGTCTAGCTCTAGACCACTTGAGCTAACCCTTGGGGCTAAATTTCATATCTCTATAGATAAAAGTATTCTCATTTTTAATTTATTAAAACCTTGATTTAATCTCTATGGAATATCTATGTATATAAAAGTATTCTCATTCTTAATTTTATTAAAACCTTGATTTAATCTCTATGGCATATCTATGGTATATTTTTAGTAGTAGTGAGGATAGAGTTTTTAAAGATATCTCAAAAGTAATTATAACCTTTTTGCTTTTAGGTTTAATTAAAAAAATGGTATAAAATTAAATTAAAATAAAATATTTATAAAATATATATATATATATATATATATATATATATATATATATAATCTTATGGCCAAAAATGCCTCTAACTAGATTTATCCTATATGACCTCCAAAACATACCATTGTATAATACCGTTTTACATAACATTTAACAAAAAGAAGGATTCTTATAAGACTACATTCTTGGGGGTCCGCTCGCTGCTGCTTCACTGCCATTTTCATTCGCTGTCTACATTGGAAGTTTTGGGATTAGATTCCCCTCAGGCTCGCCTGACGGTTCTACTTTTGGAGGGGGGGATCTTGGAGTCCAAATACCTCCTTTGGAACACCAACATCTGTAGATCCAACTGTCACTTCTATGCCATCTAACCTTGGAAATGAGGTTGTCAACCTTCGTGGCCAGGTTGACCACTGTTAACCTGAGTTTCTCCACATCCTCTCATAGAGCCTCGATCTCCTGCATGTGAAAATTCTATATTGTAGAAT
Organism: Pinus albicaulis; assembly: GCA_034641835.2. NCBI lineage: Eukaryota > Viridiplantae > Streptophyta > Pinopsida > Pinales > Pinaceae > Pinus > Pinus albicaulis. The sequence continues at coordinate 1,014,977,133 of CM076574.1, read as the reverse complement.
TCTACTGCAACTACTGATTATATTTCTTCTATTGCATTCTCACACAATTATTTAACATTTTACTGTGTTAAAATAAAATATGTTGCGCACTTCATGGTAAATAAACAACATGAAGAAATAGCACAAGTATTCACACATAGACACTATTATTTTTGGACAATTGTCCCCGGAAAAACCCAACTCGAGAAAACAGGTGCAACTGATACGAGGGTTTCTTTATTATGCAGAAATTTTGAGTACAAAGGTGTGATTGTATTTATCCATCAATCACCTAAATAAATCTGATGAAAATGGGCTTAGTGAGACAATTCTCACTTCACCAAGAAGTTCCAGCACCAACCTGCTCTCACTCTGAACGCCTCTGCGTGATTTCTGCGCAGTGACTGCATCACTCACACTGTCACTGCTGCTGCTGCTCGTTGTGGCTGCCTCGGTGCTCACTGCAGTGTGAGACTAGAGTTTTCCCCTCTTCTGGAAATGCCCTCCGGCTACTGGATGAACCCTCGATTATTACCACAACTGAAATCGAAACTCCCTTTGTCGCTCTGTGCTAGCCCGGCGTAACTTTTGCTTGGTTGTCTCTGCGCTGCTGCTCTGGCTCACTTCTCACTTCTCTTCCTACACTCCTTATTCTTCAGAAATTCTCCCTCCTGGAGATACCACCTTCCCCTCTCTGCAATCTAGAATCACTTCGATTCTTCCTTCGATTGAAGAAATCGATCTCTTGATTCTTTCTTTGTCTGATGCAATGTTGCAAGAAACGCCCCCCCCCCCCTCGGCTCCAAGCCCCGAAACGCGGTCCGTAAGGAACCGTACGGGATCCACCCCCTGAAACGCGTTTCAGAAAAAAAATTACGCTTCCTGGTTTTTTGGAACCGTATGGACAGATCTGTGTTTCGTACGACGGATCCCTATACGGAAGCGTCGCGCTTCCTAGTTTTTTGGAACCGTATGGACAGATCCGTGTTTCGTACAGCGGATCCCTGTACGGAATCGTCACGCTTCCTGTACGGATCCGTATGGATCGCCGACGGTTCTTTACAGTGCCATACAGATTCGACTAGTGCAGCAAAAAAAATTCTTTTTATTTTTTTTAAATTTTTAACTTTAGTTGGGTTAGAGGGTGGGTTAGTGTTGAGTTAGGGATAAGATGAAAAAGATATAAGCTCTCTTTCACCTCCTTAGATGTTTCTTAGATGCTCCCTTATGGTAATGTTAAATTCTTAAAGTAAAAGTGAAGAATGTCACTTTTACTTAAATTTTTAACATTACCATGAAATGACTCAGGATGTTTGAGAGTGGTTCCATCCTGATTAGACTTCATATGTAGAAAATAGAATTTCACATCCTATTCAAAATTCAGCAGACTTAGTAGTTTTCAGGAATTCAGGATCAATGGTATGGTGGCATTTCATTAGATTATATCATGTATGAGGGTATGTGATTAGCATTTAATCAAGAGCACCAAGCCCTATATGTACCCTAGTGTTGGTGGTGTTAATTGTTGAACTCCTTTGTCATGTTGTTAGCAAAAAATTACATTTCAATCAACTCAAAATCATCGATCAAGCATGTTAAGTTCTTTCTACCATATTTTAAGGCTTGCAATAGGTAGTTTGATCAATTTTGGGCAATTTTGACTAATGTCCCTAGATAATCGAGGTAGAGGCAAAGGCTAGACAAGAGGAGAAGAATCTAGATTATAGATGGTTGATGCTCAAATAATTAATCATTAATGTACAATGGATGTCATACCTATCTTGATTTATGTACAAATATGCATGCTTCCATATCTTCTACAATTAATTTGGTATTTTGGATGTTTTTTTAATATAAATGCAAAAAAAAAAAATTAAAAATATATATATATATATAGTAGACGCTTCCGAGACGCTTCGCTTCCTAGATTTTTTGGAAATGACGCTTCCGCGTCCCCGCTTCCAAAAAACATCCCCACTTCATCCCCGCTTCATGTAACATTGTAAGGGACAAGTTTGGGTGGTTGGTTGTTCCAACTTGTGGGTGTCGCAGGTTTGGTTGTGTAATCTGAGGAGGGTTGCAACCCTAGATCACAAGTGTGAGGGGTCGTGGGTTTGTTTGGAGTGCTAGAAACAACCCAAAACTCAAGCACAATGGAACAACACTCAAGGAGAAGACAACACTAGGTGCTAGGATCACTTATGGGTAGAGGATAAGGGATGTAGTTTGACTGTAAAAATCCCAACCTGGCCGAAGTTAACAACAAAAGAAATAGTCCCAAAGAAGTGAGAAGAAAGGTATGTATTTGGTATGTTTATGTTGAATTGATGCAATGTGGATGTAGTTGGATTGGGAATCTGAGAACTGTTGGAGGGAAACATGAAAGTGCCCAAGCTTGAGCCCTAAGTGTGAACCTTAGTATGAACTCCAAGGGCTGCTAAGAGTGGCAATTTGGAGGAGCTCAAGGTCTGGCCAACCAGGAGCAGTTTGACAACCCATGTTCTTTGTTGGAGAAGCGACATTCGTTGATGATAGGTGGCAGCCTTCCTTCCCTATGCTAATCTTCATTGGAGTAGCGTAGGAAGACTATAGTAGGAATACAAGTCACGAAAGAGCTAAGGAGCAGTAGTGGTCATACGTCTCTAAGTGTTGTTGCCTTAAAAGAGGAAGGAGAAGCTAGTGAGCATGAAGACCCTATGTGTTGATGATATATGGACTTATGATCAACTAGAGAGCAGATAGGAGAGTCGAGTTTAGTGGCCTAAAGGAGCTGGTGCATTGATAGAGGCAGGTGTTGTAGAATGGAAGCGAAGGACCCGTAGTGTACAAGATATGACAATGTAGTTGTGATCATCGACTACATCAACTAGACCGTTAATGTATCTTGTGTTTTGTATTCTTGTACTAGTGTATATTTGAGGGCCATTATCCCTGGTACGGGAGCACTAAACTATTATATTATTCATTTGGATTAATATAACAAAGTTGGGTTATTGTAAAATTGCGTAAAAATTTGTGTCTATTTTTTTTACTAGTAGATTTATTGTTGTTTATAATTCCATTGTGCATAGTAGACTTGTTGTGATACTTGTTTTGGTAGCGTCAATGATTTAAGAATATATCCTAGACACTGGTATCGTGGAAAAACAACATGAATCAATCCTTTATTGCTCCAAAATGACATCTCCAATACCAAATAATAGATCCATAGGCCAAAATCCACAATTGATCACTTCTCCACATGATACAAAACAAATTTCATCTTGACCAAAATCTCTAAGAGAGCCAAATTGATCCACAAGTGATGATCCAAATGAAATTTGAGTAACCTATACTTAGATGAGGTTTATCTCAACAAATTAAGCCTAATGAAGCCCCTAAAAACAATTTTGAAAATAAATAGACTTGGGTTACAAGCCAACCCATTAGCTAATGACAAAATAGACAATGATTATCCCATATGTGTGAGTCGTAGCCTCTCTAAATGTTGACATCATGCCCAATCGGGACTCCAAATGCAATGCCAAGGTGTGTTGAGGGGAAAAAATATGTGATGATGCTTGGATGATCCAAAATTTGAGGGATAGTCCTCAAATCCCCCTCTGGGGTCCCAAGTGCATTTGGGGAACCTTCAAGTGGGCGCCATGGGTCTCCAATTATCAAATAAGGCCTCCTTCTCTCTAGTGTTAAGGCTTGCTCTGGTGCAACAAGCCCTCCCTAGTCTCTCATTAGGAGACCATCCTCATCTAGGCTATGAGTCAACTTCTTCCCATTAGGTTGTGTCAAGGCTAGCCTGGGGGCATAGTGGGTCTAATGGTGTCATCATGAAGAATCCTCAAAGCTAGATAAAAGTTGACCAATGTCCTGGGTCATGGAGGTGCTCTAGGACATGTATCATGTGCTAATGTTATCAAGAGGTTGCAGTCTCTCAACGTTGCATCTACTAAAGGCCATGCACTTCTCTAAAAGGCCTGGGTACTTGTGGAGTGGGTGGCCTCAAGGCCTAGGCTATTGTGAACCACCTAACAAAAACACATGAACTCAAGTGAAATCAACCATCCATCAGAGACTAAGATAAATAATGCATCTAAGTGGATGAAACTTGAATGTTAAAGGCATGTTAATACTTCAAAAAAGTATCACCTCCGATGTCTACCTAGACCAAACCCCGTAAAGGTGTTCCCTACCTTGGTAGAAGTGGCTAATAGCCAACCCTATTAGGTGCTTCCAACCCTCTAGGGGAAGTGATAGTTCCAAGGTAAACCCCTCAATCGATAGGTGTTGGTGAAAATAATGTGCTAATGGAGGGGAAAAGGCTTCATGGCTAAGTGCCATGGTCAAAGTGACCCGTTGATGGGGGTGTCCACATCCCGAGTGTATGGATGTAAAGGAGGTAGCATTTGTGGAGGCATGAGTTACCAACTCGACCTGATTTTTCCACCCCTCTTGTGTGTGTTTTACTACTTCTTGATTATTACTTGTATTACCGCATATAGCTTAAGGGTTAGAGTTTTCTCTTTATGATGTAGTGTTGTATTACCTCTTAAGATGAGTTATTTTATCACTCATCAAGGTTGGGACATGCAAGGGTTCCACTTTGGTGTAATGGAGCATCATGTACTTAGGAATCGAGTGATGGCCATATGATGGAGGTAGAGCTCATGCTAGGATTTTTCCCATTTGCTTATCTTATGTCCCGTGCATCTTTGGCATTGCTTAAGGGTTAGAGTTTTCTCTTTATGATGTAGTGTTGTATTACCTCTTAAAGATGAGTTAGTTTATCACTCATCAAGGTTGGGACATGCAAGGGTTCCACTTTGGTGTAATGGAGCATCATGTACTCAGGAATCGAGTGATGGCCATATGATGGAGGTAGAGCTCATGCTAGGATTTTTCCCATTTGCTTATATTATGTCCCATGCATCTTTGGCATTTTGATTTTCTTTCTTTTGTTTTTTTGTGGCCATGATATGTTTTTTCTTTTCTTTTAGCTGCATCAACCTCTGGGGAAAAGTTTCCAAGCCCTACTCAAGGCATGTGAATGTATGAGTTCCAAATCCCAAAAAACCAATGACAAGTTGAACCCGAAGAATGGAGGTGATATATGGGGCTTGTAATGTGTCATGGAAAGTGACAAGTATGGTATAGGGAAAAATGAACACGTTATCTCAGTCATGATCTTCCAAGTAATTCCCCTCTTGAAACCCTAAGGGGCCTTAAGGGAGGTCCCACTAGAATAGGGCTAAAAATGATCCCCCTGGTAAGGTGAGAGAACAAAATTATAGTCAATATTGGTCAATCTTCTAGATCTCCCATTTATCCATACTAAATGCCTAATACAAACAAGTATAAGCAATTGATTGCAAAATGATCAAAGTACCTTTTGAATATCTCCCCACCTTCATCCAAGTGTAAATTTTGTATGGTGAGAGGCACATGGCTGATGCAAATGGTTGAGCTACATGGCATATCATCAAAAAATATTTGGTAGGGTATGTCGACTAGCTCCTAAATGTAGGAGAAAAGTTTTTTCCTATGGGGTTACCCATTTTGGTGGGTAACAAGTTCCATGTGCACAATGGTGTTGAAAGATGAACTTTTGGTTTAATTTTTGGTGGTCATGATAACATATCAAGCATATTGTTTTGTTTCCCGTTTTGTACTTGATGATTGGTGGAATTGTTGCAAAATCACATTCGTATGAAGTACCCTACTCTTAAAAAAAATCTTTGAGTTTGGAAGTTGTAAAAATGCTTGTGGCAGGTATGGATGATGGGCTCCTTGCCTAAAAAGTAATGCTGCAATTCCTTCATTGTTTGTATGAAAGCACATAGCTCTTTATCATATGTTAGGTAATTCAGTACTCCAAGAATCAACTTAGAATGGTAGCATACCTATTTACGTCCTTGGTACCCCCATAGCATACATAGAAATGCCCCCATAGTATAACCACTTACATATATTTCCATTTCAAAGGGATATTACGAATTAGACAATGCTAGCATTGATGCTTGGTTGAATTTATCCTTCAATTTTCAAATGGTCCTTGTTAATTTTTACCTCATTGGAACTCTATGTAATGGTTTTTCTATAGCTGAAAATACTGCTATGAACTTAAGAAGATAATGGATTACCTGTGTAAATTTTAAAAGTTTTCCCAATTTGAAATTTTCACCTCACTTCTATGAGGTCATGGATATGCTTCATAGAGTTTTCAACCTTGGTGCTTGTTACCCACTACTTATGGGTGACACCATTGGAGAATTTTTCTCCTAGATTTGTCTTCAGTCGACAACTAATAGCCCCTTACAACCAACAATGTACCGGATATTGTACCAGATGTCTCCGCTCTTTGATCCAATCATATGTTCCCTCACCCATCTATTGAGATCATATGTTTGAAGGTGGGCCATCCAATCCAAAAGGTATTATTTTTCATTATGCAATGGGGTTCTTATGCTTGTATGTTCCGTCACCCATCTATTGAGATCATATGTTTGAAGATGGGCCATACAATCCTAAAGGTATTATTTTTCATTATGCAATTGGGTTCTTATGCTTGTTTTTCTTGGGCACACTTGGGTATGGATTATTGGGTGACTTGGAAGGAGGAAGGGTTTCAACTATAGTCTTGTTCTCTCACCTTAACTGGGGGGTTATCCTCAACCCTAGTCCCATGGGATCTCCCCTACTGGCTTACAGCTTTAGGATGGGCACTACTTGGGAAACCTCGATGGCGGTAGCATGGTCCCTTTTTCCTGTTCCACATTTTTTACTCTCCTCTACACATTACTTTCCCTATTTCATCATCTTCCCTCTTTGGGTCCACAAGGCTCTTGCACTTCCCTCCCCTTGTCCACATGTCTGGGTTGGGCCTAGAATGATGCCCTAGAAGTTAATGCAACTAAAAAAAAGATAAAAGCATAATATGGCCACGTACAAAAGGAAATAATACCACAAAATGCAAAATATGGAAAAGACAATAAAATTTAGAAGGTGGGAAAAAGTTGAACATGATCTCTACCCCTTATCATTATGGCCATCACCCTAATTCCCATCATTAAGGAACCCATGTATGTCCCTACCCTTGGTGGGTGATGAATTGCCCCACCTTAAGGGGATAATCACTGCTATGTCATACACATCATGATCTCATCCCATAGAGCCCTGAGTAGTAAAATAAAAGAAAAATAAATAAAAGGAAAAAAGGCAAATGAAGAAGGGTGGAAAATAAGGTTCGGGATAACTCATGTACCACGATTTCTCCCTCCTACATTCATACACCCAAATATGTGGAAATCCCTCATCATTACCACGCTTGAGCCCATGGAATTTGGCCTTGATACCCTTGTGTCCCAATCCACCTCATCATTATCCACATGGAACCTACCACTTGAAGGATGTACCTTGGACATGTCCTTCCATTTAGGGGTTGGGAACACCTAATAGGGTTGTTTATTAACCACTCCTACCTAGGGAGGTAACACTGTGACATACTTAAAACCCAAAATATGGAAGGGAAACCCACTATGATGTCTCAATTTCAGCCCTTGATTAACAAGCTTAATCACTCAATTTCACTAATGAACTATTGTATTTGAAGGTGAGGATATGCATTGGATCTTATACAGGATTGGCAGGTGGTTTCACTTTGAGCTTGGCCTCCCAATACAGAATCCAAACCCACTAGAGGATCATATTGATACTTGTAAGGGGACCTTTAGCAACTTGTTCATTTCCCCACATCATATGAGAGATGATGCACTTGGGCCAGCAATGTCCCCAGTCAACAACTTGTTCATTTCCCCACATCATATGAGAGATGATGCACTTGGACCAGCAATGTCCCCAGTTATCTTGGCAGTGTACACATGGTTTGGCAACTGATCCGAGGCCCAAAGGAGGATAATTTCGTCCTTGAGACATTGGAGGGAAAGCACCACCTTCTATACCCTCATTTGGAGCAGTCTACAAGCTTATTTTACACTTGGAGACCCATGAGGCCACTACTTGTGCCCCAAAGCCACTTTGGAGCACCACATGATGTTTTACTTTGAGATCAAGGGTCCACCCCCTTAAAAATCATTCATGGAGCCCTCTTCTTCATCATGGCACCTTGAGGACTCGATTTGGCCTTCCAACAACCCTCCTACACCATTGTTTCATCATTTTGGCTTCATTTTGGATGCTTATTCTACACCTTTTGATTTATTGGGTGGGCTTGTCACCAAACTTACGTTATTTTGCACATTAAAGTAATTTTAGGGGCATCTTAGACTAATTCGAACTAATTAGAGGATCATATAAATAAAAGTGACTCTCATTTGTGAAAGGATCATCATCACACTTGGATATCTCTCTCTTGAAAATTTCACACTTTTCTTTGGATGTCTGTTGGAGCTCTTTTGATGCATTTCAATATATTTGGAAGCTAAAGTCTTGTTCTTTCTTGGAGCTGCTATCTTGATCTTGGATTGGATATATCTCTTGTTATCTTGTAAGCGATTTTGTTGAAGATTTTTCCATGTAATAATGTCTAATGTGTGGAAATTTTGCAACTAGCTAGTTCTTCTTGTGCCCTAATTATTGAATATCATTGTAAAAATTGTTAGATTTCAAATTAGATTTAAAATTTGTGCATGTTACTCATTGAATAGCAAGTAGATGAATGTTCCTAATGGAATGAAATCCGATTTTCTTCCATAAAAGTCCATAGATCTTGGGTGGGTAATTGTTGAAGAGTAGGTGCTAGGGTATCACTTTTTAGCCTCCTTGAAGACAAATTCGGCCAAATTTCAACTCACATAGACTTCATAGTCCAAGGGGATGGCATTAGTCCAAGAAAATTTGGTGGTCACCCTCCTTATCCTTCTCTTTTCCTCCCTTTTCTAAATTTCAGCCCCTACCCTAGATGGCTAGCTAGGGCTTCCTACGAATTGCATTAGATAGGTGATCTTGAAAAACCGTTTGGATAGGCTATTGCATTGGTGTCTCCTCTAATGATCACCCAATTTTGAAGCAATCCCCACGGTCGGTTTGCGAGAAAACTCAAGCCCTAGCTACATCTTCGGAAGCCATATTGAACGTCTATGGTTGGTGGTCTTCTCAAGGGTCATTTGCACTTAAAACTTTGAGAAATCTATCATTCTTGACCTTTTCCTATCCTAAGCTTGATTTAGTGATCATATTGGAGAACTTCCTCCCACGATTACTCAAAAACCCTAGGCCTCATTTGGACTTCCTTCTAAGCCTATCTAGTGGAGGGAAAACCCTATTGGAAAAGGAATCATCTTGCGAATCCCCTAGAGAGGCCTTGCCTCACCTTGGAAGTCTTGATCTTATGCATACTCATTATTGTTGAATATCCCTAACCCTAGGTCTAGGTCTTTCTCATAAGTCTTTCTTGGGGATTCCTTAGCTTCTCTCGAAACATTGAGCCCTAATTGAGCCTCTCCTTGAATGGGCCCTAGAAATCACTTTTTACCTTGTCGTTGATCCCATCATCTAAGGTGATTTCCCTCATATCGGGACTCCTCCCATCGGTGAAATTCCGTAAAATGTAGGGGACACTAACTAAGGTGATAGTGGGTCTTTGTCCCATTGTTGTCGTTTGGTTTAGTAGTTGTCCGTTAGGTACCCCTCCTAGGACCCCTGCTAGATTGTGTGGCAACAATGCTGAAACTAATTTCTTCAACAACCTTGCAAGAAACTTCAAATTTGCACAAAACTACTTCTAGGCAAACTCAATAATGTAGGTACATTGAAGACTTCAATTATAGATCATTTCCCTAGTCCTTAGGGAAAAATCTATCATAGTATACAAATCTGAAATTTTACTTCAATAACAGAAATGTAATAGCAACAAATCAGTTCTGAAAGTATCATTAAGCATTCTAAAACAACATAGAGTTCATCCTTGCTTTTCTATTAAATCAGCATACTAAGACAACCAAGAAACTTGTTCAATGCATGAGAAAAATCAGATCTACAAGTTTCATTAAGAATGCTAAAACAACATAGCATTCAGCCCTGCTATCCTAGTGAATCAATATACTAAAACCATGAAAATTGCTCAATGCATAAGAAAAATCAGATTTGAAAATTAGATATGCAATCACAATTTTATGACAATAATGGTGCACTTCATATTATCACAATTTGGAAAATAAAATGTGGTACCTCAACTCAACTCAAGCTATTAGAATAAGTGCTTTCATCTCATCTCAAACATGGATTCTTCAATCCATCTCAAACAGTAGCTAGGGTATCGACAATCACTACAAACCATAACCAATAGTACAAATGCTAAGCAGGGTATCCCGCCGAGCTCCACAAGCTGATCGTTGGAGCTTCCAAGAAAGCTAGCATCACACCAACTATAAAACCCCAAGATCTCCCACTTGCATCACACAAGCTATCAAGGAGATTCACACAATTTCATCCCACAAGCCAAGGAACCCTAGTGTTAGTATCCCAGAAGCACTAATCCTTGTTACAAGAGATACTCCAAATAGCTAGCATCACACCAGCTACCAATCTCTAAGATACTAAGTAGTTGTTTGTAAAAGGCCATCTCCTCTCTTTATATAGACTAAGGTGAGGGATGCAAACACTAAAACATGGACTAAGTGCATAACCAACCCTAGGATAAGTCAACAGACAAAACCCCAAATTGAGTAGTCCTCAAAGAAAGGCGTTCACAAGTCACAGTAAGTTTTCTCCTCCCCATAGGTGTGAAAATTTCCAAGCCTAGGTGAAGTTCTTACGATATCAATTAGTTGAGTAATTGTTGTATTTAATTAATGCATAAATATATTTCAGATCATAGCATCAATCACACAATAGTTGGAAATTAAATAGCAAAAGCATAAATCACACATACACAGGTAATTACTCCTTCAAATCAGAATGTCATTCCTTTGAAAAAATTACAAGAAACCTCCACATGCTTCTGGAAAAAGAAGCACTACACATCGCCTAGAAATCTGAGGGAAACAATCTGCTGAAAGAGTACGGCTATTGTATGACTTTATTTCCTGGTTGTATGGATTGTATGGATTCCTATACAGATTGTCTATATGATTGTATGAACCTATTCATATGACTATATAGCTTGCATTCTACTCCTGTAGGGATCTAAATTATAGCCTACTGAAAGTTTCCTAGATTTTCCTTTGCCTGATTCTGCCCCCTTTCTCTCGATTACACAGCCTACTCAACTACTCATGTGCCTGTGGAAACCTCTACCTTGAAATGTCTTCCTACTTTTAGCTAAGACTAAAATCCTAATCTATTTTTGAGTTTACTGCTATACTAACGCATGCATGCCTGAGACACCTTTTTAGATTTAACAACTAAATTTAAGGTTTTCACTTTTTAATGAAGTGAATTAGAAAATAGAATTACTTTTCGAAAATATCCACATTCACATTGAACTTGTACAAAAAAAATTCCCATTTGAGCTATAATTCTCAACACTTCCTCTTAGCGAGGAAGGAATTCTACACCAATGTAATGGAAGGTTAATGCTTCCAATCTATCCTCCTAAAAATCAAATGCCATTGATGGATATATAAAAAGTACATGTTTCATGTCCTGGCCTCCTGTAGATATTTAGTGAGGATGGTGTGACTGGATTGTGAGTCCCTCAAACTGAATGGTCGGTACTATCTGGCTCCAACTTGGGGACATATGCTCTCTTTGAGAGGGCATGAGAGCCTAGGAATCTCATCATGTACATGTGATATCAACCTTCAAAATAGTGAAACGCTGTTTAAACAACAAAAGTATTGTCCCCCTTCCTTGATCTTCATGCAAAACAGGGCTATATCAAAGTCAATATGCTTATATGCTGGAATCTCTATCATTGCTAGGCTAAAATCAACCATGGGTACCTTCACATCAATGAAATATTCAAGAATGAGAAATAATGGATTTAAAATGCTGCATCCCCACTCTATGTACTTTTGAACAGGGGTGTTGTAAACTCTGTCAACCCCTCAGACATTTGCTATTCATGTCACCAGCCTTGGCCTTTTCTCCTTGCTGCCACCTGAGATTATAAATGCTGCTCAATTTTTTTCTGTTGAGGATCTATTTGAAGCTTTTTCATATAAATATTATCACCGTCAATATTGACCTCAATCAAATGCTTTCTCCACAAGATGCCACAACTATTGTTAAGCCACCAATGATGTTGTTGTTCAGTCATCTGCTGCAAGTTTGTTTTGTGGATAATGTGAGAAGGTTGATTATGCTGGTGCATTTGCTGCAAACACAATAGTCAAAATGTTATTCAAATTCTCTTGCAAGATCAAAGACATCTCCAAGTCAGTATTCCTAATTTTAGTGTTGCTCTAGGTTATGGTGAAATTGGTTTTATCTTGTAAAAGAATGTGAGAGAGTGGGTATGGTTTCTCTTATCATTTTCACTCGAGGACCATTTTCCATCAAAAGAAACCTGATAAGTATTCCATTTTCATTCATCTTACATGCATCAATCATAGTGGAACCCTGAAAATATCACTGTACAAGTTGTGCATTTAAAATAACTAGTGTATTCTTCCCTGAAGACAAAGGATTGTCTCTTGGCATATGTGGATGGTAATTCAAAGATAAAATATCCACAACCAAACTAAACTGGCTATGATTAGCTACAATATCTTGATCTGAATAACCTAGAGCCAATATAGTTGACTTTGGCATTTACTTTTAGGGGTCATCTTTGCTTTTCAAAAAAGTGTCCTCAAAACTTTCCAATCTTTGAGAATGGTGGATTGTTTCTAGAAAGTAGGAAAAATCATCAAATAACAAGCCATCCACTATTGATGGAAAAACCATTGATAGATTCCTAACCTTTCTAGGATCATTGCAATAGCTAATTGTAGAACAAGATAAGGGATTTTTGTTATAACCCAAGATGTGACTAGATGGGTTTGTGCATGCTAGATAACTACTTTCTTTTCTCTCCTACCACCACCTACAACCGATGACTTCAAAAATTTTGTATACATGCCTTCCAGAGTTGAGTGTTTAGTGCTTGCATTGCCCATTTAAAAAAAAACAAAAAATTATATATTTTTAAACTTGAAAATTGCATTTCGATTCATGTAGCTTGGTCAACCATATCTCGAAAAACACCAAAGGAGACACAATTGCTGGATTTCCTAATTCATGAAAAGCATTAATAAAACTTGATGAACAATAAGTTGCGAGAGAATATGTGCCTAAAATTACTGGGTCGGGTGATGAAATACATACTTATGCATTAGTTGGATAGGACGTCATTGGTCCAAATTTTGCATCAGCTAATTCATTTGATCCTTGCAATTGGCTATAAAAAGGTCCATATGCTTTTGACTCAATGTCTATTTGACCATGATACTCAACCTCCATTTAAAATATTTCTTGAGGTTAATCCATTAGTGCAAGAGTCTTCTTGTTTGTAGTTTGTACCAAGATAATAAGAAGCTCCATCTTTAGGATGAGTCTCCGTCAAAGGGATGGATTTCTTTGTTCCCTTAGATTCATGGCTCAAATCAGTCATAAGACCTATCTTATGTTCCCCTTTCTCATAAGTATCACATCTTGGAGAGACTTCAAAATTCATCGAATATGATTGATCATTGCCATGCCTCAACCCATTGATGTCCTCATCCACAGGATCATGGAAACATTTGTTCAGCTTTTCAGTGATTAAAGAATCTTTGAACCTAGAATATTATTATTGTTAGTTTTTGTAGCATAGGATGTGTTCTAGTCACGAAACTTGGTGGAGAGGCTAGAATACATGAGATCTCCATAACCCATAAATAGTTTCTGAAAATTCCACCTAGAGATGACTTAACAAAATTATTAACCTATTTTTTAAAGTTTCCGTAGTCTAAACTTAGGAAAACTGCCTAATTAATAAGAATTAATTAATTCAAGGTCAAAATTCTCTAGAAAATTACATGGATCGACTCTAATATGATATTGGCCCATGATTAAGTTTTAATCTTGGTCGTTGGTGCTCCAACATAAGATTATAAGAAGAAGTCGATGGGCACTTGGAGAATACACTTGAAAAGTTCGATTTCCTTTGCAGTTCGATTTCCAAAGAACAACAACAGTTGCTGGAAAGCCAAAGAAGGAAGCAGAGACAATGAGGGGAATGGACTATGAGGCTGGAGAAAGATTTCCAAATCCAGCGAGTGTATTTGCAGAGAGGTTGAAGTTTGTCCAGGAGGCTGCGCAGTCCTAGCACAAAATCCTCAGAGGGAAGTTCGATTTGCTGAGAAGGGAAGACGTCTTTAGTTCCAGAGGTCAGGAAGGAGTTCCAGAGTGCCGGAGAAGCATTTTCCCAACCATGAGCAAGCACGACGGCTTGATTAGCAGAAGATTCGGGCAGCGATAGCAATAGGAAGCATCAACTTGATGTAGAGCCTGCATAGACCCAGTTGGACGACTTGCTTTTCAAAGGCAATTCTGTGCTGGAATTTCCCGGAGTAAGGGTAATTTCCATCTAGATATTTTTTCCAGTATTTTCTCTGCAGGATAGCCAGATTTCGGCATCCAATTTATTGTACTCAAAATTTCTCACTGCTGCATAATAATAAAACCCTCAGTTGCTCACCGATTTTCCCAAGTTGCATTTTTTCGGGGAGATTAGTCCAAAAATAATTGCGTAAATTTTGTGTGCGCTAGATTTTCTCAGTTTCCAACACTATTTTTCTTCTGCAATTTATTTGTGAAAATCACAGTGTGAATTATTTGATATTTGTTGTAGCAAACAACAGATAAATTTTAATATTCCTAATTGGTAAATTACAGTAATAACAGGCTAAAAATACATTAAGCAAACAACAAAACAAAAACTAGAATCAATACACCATTGGAGCCATAAAATACTACTGAGCCATTTTATTAATGTCGGTAAATTGTGTACAAAAGAGGTGTTGGAATGAAGGCACCTGAAGATAGCCTCGGAACAAGCTTGAAATCTCCCCTGAGAAATGTACACTGCGTAGTTGTAGCTCTACACAACCCTTGGCCATAATGTTGTTGTTGCTCCCGAAGAAATACTGCTAGGGCCTACTACACTGCTCAGAAAATTCCGGGCTTTTAACCCTAGTCTCTACTCATGAAACCCACAATAACCAGCGAAGGATTTTTTCAAATGTTGACCACGGAATTTGGGCCCAATTTTCCGTAGCTCCTCTAGCTATTGGCTGAGTTAGAGTCCCTATTTGGCCCCTCAATTCTACCCAGAAAATTCTGCCAAATTATTCTTGGCCTCTCCTCAATAAACCTAGAAAAACCCAGAAAGGGTTTGCCCAAAGCTTAACCTTGGAAATTGGCCCTCTTGGGCTTGGCTCTTGTTTTCTAGATAAATCCCTCTTGCGGACAAGAGAGATATCCCTAGTATCCCAATAGATAACTAGAAACAAACAAACATTTGAATATCTCTTTCCCTAAACTATTAGCATTCAAATTATCAAAACTTAAAATCGAGGAGGTAATGCTCCTACCTTTCAATGAGATGTTTGATGTAGACCTTGCCTTTCGTCCCGAAGAAGTCCTTCAATGCTGAGAAGAACCTGCAATCACAAACATGCAAAGAATCAAAAGCACCTGCAGTCTATAATAATTCAAACACCATTTTAACTTAATGATCAAAGAGATTAAGAATTTTCATTGTTTTAATGAATCTAAAAACAACACAATGAGAAAAATGTATCCATATGTATTTTCAAGAATATAAAGAGAAATCTTACAACCTGAGCCTTGATTTCATACAAATTTCTCCCGTATGCCTTCACAATCATGCTCCTTGGTTTGACAAACTTTCCTCTCTATAATGACCAGCATAGGTTTATCTTCAGTGAACTCTTATGTGTAGAGTACAGTCTCCAATGTACATTCTACAATCTACCCCTAACCTTGAAGTTTCAACTCAAGTTATAGGAGAAATTGAGGAAGTTTCAGATCCATCAATAGAGGGATGAGATCCTCTAATGAAGGGATTAGGGTTCCTTCATCCAAGGGGATAAGTTCTCTTGTATCTCAAGAAACAATCACTTGGATGTGGTAAGGAATCAGTGCTTAAGAAATTTTATAAATGTATGTCAAAATTACCATATCAAATGGCCTTTGTTTAACACCCTTGGAATTTAGTTACTTAATACCCTCAATAATCTGATATAATGAAAGCCTTCACAATGCCATAAACTATTGATATTTGAATGGAATAAAAAGAACTGTAAGAGAAACTCGAAATGATATGCTGAAAAAAAAAATCTATCACATTTAAGTTTCAGAGGAAATTCGTGAAGGAAGAGAGAACTTAAAATGATATGCTGTAAACACAGAATCTATCACTTTAAAGTTCTTTCAGGAGTTTATGAAGAGAGAAGAGAAGAGGTGAAGGAGGAAAATTAAGACTATTTAACTCTTACTCACAAATGTAATTAAGAGATCGGCTGCTACATTACTTCACTTCATTCAAAGAGGAATAACCACAGAGCGAAACAGGAAAGACATATCAACATCAACAGGTGTAGGAAACTTGATCTTCTTTCATTAATTTCTAAGAGAATCCAGTCATAAACTAACAGTCATCCAGAGGTCCCAAACTCGGAACCCATTTTATTTATTTCTATCTACTTAAATACATCATAGTGGCTCGTAACTGCTGAACTTCTTGAAACTATCTGACTACCTAAACTATTAAGATTACTTATGCAATCATACTTGAGAAAGCAAATTAAAACTGGAAATTTCGTTTGTTTTGTTGAATCTGTTGTTGTTGATGCGTCCTCCCGAGGTGTCGAGGTGGCCTTTCTGGTCATGATGCAATGGTTGCACAACTTTGAAACGATGCCTCAGTGCCCGATTTGACCTAGCTGCCATGCCCCAAACAGTGCCACTATACGCTTTTCTGCCCAACTCTGTTTATGCCCCTGTGCTTCAAACGTTGTTAATCATATCACCTGCTACCCGACCCTGCCTCTTCTCCTTTGATCTGCGTCGGGTCACTTACCCGGGTTTCTCTGCCGCTTTCTGCCTATTTCTCATTACCAAGGTGTTTCACTGGTTTTATGTTATAACCCTCTTTTCTTCCTCCGACATGGTTTAACACGAGAAATGCCTTACCTCTGGATCTGAAAACCTTTGGAGTTCGTTGTTGAAACCGCATCGCATCCGCCCCCACATCACCCTTCGTTGCCTTTAACTTTTCCTTAACACTTATCTTTTAAAGCTAGAAATGTGCGGTATGCGATCGGGTCCCACTTGGCATCGCACATCGGACTTCGGTGACTTTATCACTTACCTCCTGCGGTTATCCTCTAAAACTTGCGATTTTCGATTTTGAGATCGGGCCCCACCGCATCGCACATCGCACTTTGGCGACTTTATCACTTACCTCCCGCGGTTATCCTCTAAAACTTGCGATTTTCGATTTTGCGATTGGGCCCCACCGCATCGCACATCGCACTTCAGCAACTTTATC